>CAXIVR010000008.1:106021936-106321936 GCA_964035755.1 Teleogryllus oceanicus | reverse complement strand
GCGCCGGATCTCACGATCTAGCGGAGAAGAAACACAATCTCCACTCGGTATGGGGAACATTTCCGGGATTAATGCTATAGTAATTGACGCACCCGGAAACACTACATAATCAATGTACGCAAGGAAAAGGTGCCGCCCGCTTTGGGGCGGTGTCTAATGGCTGCACGCGCGCGGGGGGTGGCGCGAGGGCGCATGGGCTGGCGCAGAGAGGCCTGCGGGGGACGGTGCGGCATACTGCGCTTTGCCATGGCGAGTCCAATACGAATAACATGATGCGACACGGAGATTGTCGGCCATAGCCGAATCTGTTCAGAATTTTTCGGAAGTTCTCGTTGTGCTGTTTTAGGAGGGAAAACGTTATTGGAGCGTCACCTCATTCATCACCGGCGAACCAGAGAAGCTTATACTGACATGAACCATTTTTACGGCGCGCTCAGGAGAAAATGGAACGCAAAGTTGAAAGTCGGATGTACAACTTGTGTATATGCTCTTCGCTATTCACACCGTGTCTTGCTTTTCAGCGGATTTGAGATGCTTTTGGCATTGTATTGGTAAGGCACTCATTTTAATTAGACGAAACAACAAAGAAAAATATTTGCATGAAAGAAAAATATAAATAATCTAGGCTCAAGGGAATAATTGTTATTTCACTTGGAATTGTGTTTATTTATTAAATGTTAGGCAAAATAAACATAATACAATGCTAAATCCTTTACTGATTACATTAATATCATTCTCTAGATATCCTCAATAAATTGCGAGTCATTCCCTTTTTTTTTGCCTGAATAGATAATATAAAGTCACTGTTCACATTTTCACGAGGCTTCAACACTTACTTCAATGTAGATCCGCTCCCAAAAATACTTCAATGGTGCTATAACAGATGTGTAGATTCCTTGCTTCGAATGGTGCCCACTAACCCTTTGCGGAAAACTGACACTCAAGGCGCACGAGGTTCTTGTCGCGTTAACGCATGCATTTGACACGCAAAACTGATTGAAAAACAGGCATCTGTCCCTCTCTTCCATCTTTCTCTCTCTAAATACTCCTCAATTAAAAATGCTCCGAGTAAGACGTACGGAAAGAAAACGCAGATAGTAATAATGATGAAGAAATTGCTAATTCCGTAAACACATCTTATATCTTACATGGCTTCATCATCCTTACAAATAACGTTTCTTTACAATCCATTCCTTGTCCGGAGACATATTTTCATAAAGATTTGGCAAACCTTGTTCAATAGTATCGACAATAACCTAATCAAAGATAAACATTGTAATGCGAAATGTGTCATACCCCAATAAAAATTCGTAACTTCCTTGTTACTCGACATGGAATATAAAAACAATCTCCTTAAAATATTATAGTTAGAAAATGAGAAATTGTTAATGAAGTTATTGGAATGAACAATGAAGAAAACTCAGAAAATTGAAGAAACTAAGAAAAATAATTGAAACTTAGTTTGTTATGCATCATTTTGTATTTGTACAGCGTATTACCGTGAATGATTGCATTTCAAACATATTGTTAAAGGCTCAATAGTTCTGTAAGTGTTGAACGTTCTGTCAGTGGAATTTTGCAGAGCGTTGTATGGTGAGCATAGTGCATATTCTACACAGAACGCTGGCAAGCTCCTGAAAGACTAAGGAAGTATTATATTTATTTCCTGGATTCATATCCACAGGATCTGTACTTTTACAGGAACACTGAAAAATTACGTAAATTTAATAGTAGTGAAATTAGATCTAAAAAAAACAGGGAATGTAAAATTTCATTTGCCTTCGTACATGAAAAGCAAAGGACATATAATCAATGAAATATTACATCCAAAAGAAATAATTGTAAAATATTAATAATTTAAATGATTCACATGTTTTTCCAACTCTAAAATTTACATTAGCACTTAGTGTAAGAACACTTGAAACATAAATAAATCTGCTTTTGAACATCATATCCGTGATGAGAACGGATCATATTTAGAGCTTGAAGAGAAGAAGGAAGAAGATTACTTATGACAATTATACTCTAATAACTGCTTCAATTAACGGTACTCATGAGTCATGATGAATATTGTAAACGTGAAGCCATGAAGTTTCATTCTATGAAAAAAAAAATATATCGTAAAGATTTAGGTGATCATTTCCGCTTTGGAATACGATTAAACCAATTTTAAAATTTCACGACCAGAGTGATTATTTCAATGTAATAATTTTTTAAACATTCGATATTAGTGACATGCATAATACACATACTTTATTATACCTAAGTATTATAAGGTAGAGCTCGGAAGTTCAGGCATTTATTTGACCTAAAATAGGCAAACAAAAAGGCATTAATTTTTATTTAACCCATTAACTGCCATGATCCCCAATTGAGGATCTCACACCTTTTCATTGTTATGTGATACTTAGTACTTTAACTTGCGAATATTATTTCTTCAGTGACTCTAACAATGACTGTGCGCGCACAAAAGCAAACAAACACGACGACAATAAGCGAACACTACAACTATTATTAGCACACAATTAATTTGGCAGTTAATGGGTTAAAGAGGCATGCATAAGGCTTCTGGTTAAATTAGGGCTGCAAAGGACATATAATCAATGAAATATCATATTTGAAAGGAATAATTATAAATGTTTAATAATTTAAATGATTCACATGTTGTAACTAAAATTTACATTATCATTTAGTGTTAGAAGGAAACAATTATTTCTTTGTAATCTAGATTGCAGATGATCACCCGGAATGATGACTACGATCTAAAATTTACATTAGCACTTCGTGTAAGACAGAAACGTCTTGTAATCTTGATTGCACATAACACTCCGGTTTGGTGACTACAAATTTGTTTCACTCGCGACGCTGTCTCTACGATACGCTATTGTGAACTACCTTTTGAATCTTGAAATGGCATCAGCGAAAACGGAAATACAGTTTTCGTACTTCGCACTTGTGTAATCCCAGCAGAGAGAAGGGTATATCCTATTCAGAGGGCTCTTTTCTCAAAAGTGATCGAAGGGCATACTCCATTGTACGAAGGAATTCCTCCTGAGTGAACAAAGCTAGACGGCATCATTGAAAAACAGAATCTTGACTGGTCTGCATATCTTATTTAGATTTTAACAATACCTGGTCCTGGGGCCTCCACTTCCCCAGAAAAACAAAACACGATCATGCGTTCTTGTTGTTCAGGCTTGCAGGTGTTTCCAAATTGATCGATATCATGCCAGGAGAAAACAAGATAAATGATGTCGAAGAAGAAATAATGAAGAAAAGGGAAAAAATACCAAAATAGGCATCATAAGCTAAAAATGCAACTCTGTAAATAGTTCAACATAAAACTATTTGTATTTCTGTAATGGCAGGATAGATATTGTGGTATTCCATGGTAATAATTTCCAGATATCAGAGGTATCAACCACAAGTAGTAGACAAAATAAATTTACTATGCATAAAATTCAGTAATACACGTGTATCCGGAATTTTTTCCATATCAGTAGCTCTAAGTAACATACACGTGTTTCGGGATTTTTTCCCCCATCATCTGTGGCCCCAAGTAACATAGATTAAACTATTTTTAATTTATTTTTTAACCTATGTTACCTCTAATCTATGTTACCGGGAGCCACTGATGATGGAAAAAAGTTCCCGAATGATCTGTATGGCTGAATTTTCTGCAAAGGTAAATTTATTTTGTCCACTACTTGTGGTTGATACCTCTGATATGCTGAAATTATAACCATTTGTATTTCTTAATTGTATAATTAAAGTTAAAATATCATCATCTTTGTATTGTTTTATATATGTACTAGTAAAATAAGTCGTTTGTAAATTAAAAAAAAGTGTAATGGAAAAATGTTAGGGGGCCAGTGGGGGAGAGAGGGGTGCAGAAATGTATTTGCCCCCCCCCCCTCTTGTTTAAGCTCTGTGCTCACACCTATCAGTGCCGGCGCTAGGCATGGGCAAACCGGGCGAGCGTCCGGGGCCCGGCCCCTCAAATCAAGGTGCCTGATCACGGGATTGATGAAAAAAAAAAAAAAAAATTAGAACTCCAGAAGATCGTAATCGTAATTTCTGTAAGTCGCAGTACAGTTGTCTGATACTTCACAAAATTATCAATTAATTTTTTACCAATTATCAATTATAGTTATTGCTTATAAGGTTGGGTTCTATGAAATAAGTCAAATGACACTAACATTAAAATAGGTTGTACTGAAATTCACATTTATTTACAATATTTTAATTAACAACACCGTGGAAATTGTATTATTTGATCATAAATACTTTTTACTAATCATTATTTAAAATATATTTCCCAAAACTTTTTTAGTTTAAACGTTGTAATTTTTGTTATTTGTTGAAAGAAAATAACTCATAGACCCTTCAGTTTCTTGAGATACTTTCACATTTTTTAAATTGTACAATGTGTGTGTGTATGTGGGGGTGGGGGTCGCTTCACCAATGCCCCGGGCCCAAAATTGTCTGCCTCCGGCACTGACGCCTATGATCATGAATCTTGTGCTGTCTTCA
The DNA here is from genome assembly GCA_964035755.1 of Teleogryllus oceanicus. Taxonomy (NCBI): domain Eukaryota; kingdom Metazoa; phylum Arthropoda; class Insecta; order Orthoptera; family Gryllidae; genus Teleogryllus; species Teleogryllus oceanicus. The sequence continues at coordinate 106,317,403 of CAXIVR010000008.1, read as the reverse complement.
ATTTTAGATCGGTACTGAACGTACTAAAACATGTTCCTTTTCCCTCCTTCACACCCAATGTATCCTGACTGTATACTTCGAATGTTGTGGGAACTGCTGAATAAGCTAATACCTAAACTTAGAAACTGACTGGAGCGGAGCGGAAGGTCAGGAGCCGTTCCCGGTCCGCGGGGTCGCGGCGACTCGGACCCGATGTCGCCACCTGTGGCGCAAGCGGCGCGGCGGTGGGATCCGTCGCGAACTTTCGCACCCGTGGGCGATGGGGGCCCCGCCGCGCCGCGCCCCGCCCGCGCCGCACCTGCTCCGGAGCACCGCCCAGCAGTCCAGGTGAGGGCGCGCAACACATTCTCGGCGCAAGGCCGCGTCCAGCCTTTTTCTGGAGGTGGGAAGGGAGATCGCACTAATCCAGCCGAATGAAAACTATTCATTTGCATAACGCACCATGTCCTTTCACTATTACTTTTTCTCACAACATTTCGCAACTATTTCGCATTCGACATACAATTATACAATAAGGATAGTTTGAAAACACTTCATTTTAAGTTTTTGAAGTAAGTATATGTGACGAGAGAATTTCGAGGGGGGGGGGAGATGAAGGGGTTGAAACCCGGTGACCGCCCTGACCCTCCCCAAAGCCTTTCTGTATGCGGTCTGGAAGTCGTGATGCAGACCTTTTCAGGCCTCTAAGTGATAATTGAGTCTGCAAACATGATCAGCAGCTGTCATTATCACCGGTTGCCGCAGGAAAGGTGGCAGTGCCGATAAGATTCAAATAATGACAGGTATTTAGAAATTGCTTCTATACTCGTCGTTCAGCGTTCGTCTTCTGAGACAAGATTCGAATCTCGATTGATTAAATTGCATTTGGTAGTGATAATAGAATTTAGCTCTTTAAATTTTAAATAATCGCATTTTGAAAACAAGGGCCATTTTATAGCATTATACAAATTAAGATTAGCATTTTGTCACATTTGTTGAGAAAATAATTAAGGGAGGACTCTTTGAGATAAAAATATTTCGATGAATTTCAGATTTTCTCATTAAAATCCCTTTATTCGTAAAAAACTGCTGTGAAGGAACGAAGCCTTTCTCAGTAAAATACCATGGACAGCATTTGTTTATGAGATAATATGAAGCTGCATTTTTTATCACCGAAAATGACTCACCTGTATTCTAGAGCTAGTATTTTCTATCTGATTTTGTTTTCACAAATGCAATGCTATCATGTAAGATTTTAGACTATAAATATATTATATTAAATAATAATAATAATAATAATAATAATAATAATAATAATAATAATTTTAAAAAATTACCGATATTGCAAGGCTTCAACATCAAGGTCGGTGAATGTTCAACAAGTAACCTTGTGGGTAATCAAAGAATGCTTAAAGAAGATTACTGTCGATAAAAAAAGATGAGAACACCTATGAAGGCGAATATGATTTGTAGGCAAATAAAGGAGGATGTAAATTATTGTTTAGAATGGAAAACTTTATTACTCGATATCTTGAATTTTGTTTCTGTCCGTCAGTAAACGGAATATCCTTGTTTTTTACGTACAAATAGAATATTACAAAATAACTCCACAACATGAATTTTAATTTTTTTGGGGGGGGGGGGCTGTTTTTACGAACCGCTCCATCTTTATATATTATTTACTACTAGAAGAGAGACGTCGAACATCGAACGAATTTGCTTCTGTCACTGAAAATTTGATAATTCGAAAACTTAGTTACAATATTCGCTCAGTCAGATTAAAGATGTTAGAATAAAGAGGTACCGTATACCTACCTACCTATACTCTTGAATACTATGTGCTATATACAACGTAGATAAATTATGTTTCTGGCGACATTGTTACGATATGATAGTTGAGCAAAGAAGTGCAACTAGGTCTAAGACTTTTCTTGGTATTCTTACTCGCACCTCGTTGCTTATCACTGAAAATTCCCGACTGGCGATAATTTCATATGAGCATGATGCTTTGACGGACGAAAATGATAAGCCCGATACGGTCCCAGAAAGGATGTGTAGTAATTCTCCGTACTCGTACGGACGACAAGTAATGCAGATGTACCCGTCCTTTAGTCCGGCTTCAAGAATATGAATTACTTATTTTCTTGGTGCCTCAAGAAATCTATTCCTTCTAGATGTAAAAATTTTGAGGCAATAAGATTTACGAAAACCAAAACATTTTCTTACAAAATTCGTGCTTTACGAAAAACTACAAAAAAAGTTCGGACAAGAACACGTTAAAAACGTTTGTAGTTCATTTTTGACCTACGCAAAATGCACGCCCACAAGTCTTGTTAAATGGCAAACTGAAAGAGAGAAGTGGGGGAGGCGAATTCTTATCCTAACTTTAATATTCTTTGCAATAAAGGCGTTTTAATGTTAAGTGACTACAATTAATTTCATTTTAACCGTGATTAAAGTGTGAATTTTTCCTTTACTGAATGTCTTTTATTACTATATGGTTTAAAGTGGCATTTTAATCCCGGAGGGATTATGTTGTAAAAGGACTAGAACAAAATCTGGGCGTAATCATGGTATATACTCTATTTATTTATTTATTTATTTATTTATTTTTTTTAATTTATTTAACGTCAAAAAACAGTAGAAACTGCGTATGACGTTCTATGGGGAGAAGTGAATTGTGTAAATCCTATCACTTCTATACGTCAAAGCCCTATATCACAAAAACTGTTTTACCTTATTTAATGATTGAGAACAAAAGCTGAATACTTAAATTTTAAAAACGTTGAATTCTACAATTAAATTGATTTGGTATAATTGAAATAATATTTTGATTGAGTTTGTTTTATTTAGTATTTTATATTGCTACTTACGTTTTTAACAACAAACAGGGCAACTTTGCATTTAGGAATTATTCAATAATCTAAAATTATTATCTTTCTGAAGAACAATGCAACTTCATCCAGTTTACTCAAGTGCAAGGACATATCATAGCGTTCTAAAACGCTCCAGGCCAAGAGAGACACAGTGATATACCGCAGTGATTTCAGAAATGAGCTTTAAATCCACAAGAAAAGCACTCAGAGGGGTTTCTTCTGCAATAGACGGGTAGAATTTTCTAGCGGAAAATTAAGCTTGAAAAGACGGATCGGGATATGGATGTCTATTACTTGCGCAACTTTTCTTGAACGATGACCTTGCTTCCCCCTCCCTTGAGCAATAAACAGTTGAAGGCAAAAACCTCGCAGCGAGCAATGATGACAACATTCCACGCATTAAAACTTCGTTGGCGCGAAACAGAAGCTAGTCAAAGCTAGTTGTTTCACAGTCGAGAACTCCTGTTCAGCTTTATTACCATTATCTAAAGAAATGGCTGAGGCAGGTCCAGGACCTTCAAGGGAGGCACCTAAAACTTCTATCTAGTGTCGCTGCTGTTGACTACCCAGAGCGACGATCTGGCCGCACAAGTAGCAGGTTGACTTTGATTTCCCAGAGGTTAGCAATACTGTAAATACTCTAGTGGCCGACTTTCTGACTAATACCCCCACTCCTCTCGCATTCCTTCAATCCATCGTTCAAGAAAAGTTGCGCGAGTAGTAGTGAGGTGCTTCACTTGGGTTTCTCGTGTAGGCGCTGACTCAGCGCGACCTATGCCTTCCAATTTGAGATCTTTCGGAGTCGAAGAATATGTTCTACAGAAAGTATATGACAGTTGTTATTATTACTTTCTCGCATACTACATATGTGGTATAGAGAAAGATACGTAATGCTGCGGCAAAAACGACAATTTTTCAGCAGAAACATTCGTTTTGCAGGTCCCTGACGCCTAAAAAGTTGATAATTCGTGTTTCAATACGTAGTAAATTACTTCCACTAACAAGTTCTGTACAGATTCCACGTTTGGTGGGTACTTGATACCGAAAAGTTGGTTAACGGCAAACATCTGTCTGTCTATCCGTCTGTCTGTGAACAGCGCTAGCGGCTAAACCTAGCAATATTTTCATCGAAATTGATATTTCCCAATCGATCTAGCGGATTTCGAAGTCGCTTAAATTTGAGACCGATGTTTTAATTTTGGATCGTACTTCACATAAAGCATCAAGGAAATTTTCAAATTATTGTCAAAAATGGCTGGAATTTTTTTATTAAACTTTGTTCTCGAATAGCGTAAAGGACGCTTACAAAACTGACGCAAGCCTCAACTTCGTTGATATACCTGCATCTTCGAAAATTGTAAAATTTCAAACTTTTTTCGACATTTTCCTATTACTTCAGTATTGAAGATATAGATTTCACCCTCAATAAAATCTGTTCTTCAAAAGTATATCTTTCAATGAGTACATTTTTTTCAAAATAAGGGTATTTTTCTCGTAATTTTGAGTGAAATAAGAGCAATATTAAAAAACAGTTAAAAAAGTAATGTTTACTCTTAAGTAAACACGATTACCAATTCAAGATACTTTCGATTCGACATGTTTAATTTTACTCTCAATTGACAATTTAAAATCTGATGATTTAGTCTTCTCTTTGCTTTAGTAGAGAAAATAGAAATTAATGTAACAAACATTGGGGAAATAACAATCAACTGACGGACGTATCGCCGTCAGCAAAATTTGTATAGCCCTTGCTTTTAAATCTCGCGCCAGTTGCTCAGGACGTAGTGCCCTTATAAGCCCTTGCCCGGGTCTTTTTCCATGCCTGATGTAAACAAACCAATGTCACGGATGTGCAAAGATGGCTAGTTTTCTTTTTAAACAAAAAACTTCAAGTGCGTAATACACACACACACAAACGTCGTCAGCTGTTTGTCAGTTGACGCTCTAATAAAACTTGACTACCTTAAGTTGCAACCACGCGTGCGGAGAGATGAGCAGATGGTGCTGAGCCACAGAGCATACCCGTCACCGCGCGCGCTTTGCATTAATTTAATCGTCATGCAATGAATGCATTCCTTTCTTCATAACTTTTGGGGATTCTGTCTTCACAAATGAAATTGTAACTAAAAATATAATTAATTTTGATAATTAAATAAATAATTGCAATTATTAATTATAAATGGAATGCAATACATTTGTCTTTTAATTTTAATAATGCTATGACAATAAATGCACTTATTGTTTTTGCAAGTATGCTTTTAAACGGATTAAAAGAAACTAATAGAAAGAAATTCGTCACTCTCAATTTTATTCTAAATGCACTTTAAGGTGCTATATTAGTGCGAGTCGCTAGTCAAACATTTATTACATATATAAACTTATATTAGTCTGACCATTATTACATATATAAACATATTAACAATAGATGCTTGCAAACGTGAACGTGACATTTAAACAATTATTTGTAAATAGTTAAGAGTAGTATTGAATAGTTGCTCTAGAAAAGCAATGCTTACTAATAGATTTCGTCTCTCACATGACTTTTCATTTTCATAAATTGCCAATACCTAGTATAGGTTAGGTTGACTTCGGCGCCCCGTACTTTTCTTTCTTTCTGTGCCAACATGTGCAAACACCAGAGGCGGATTTACATACATATGTATGTAAATATATGGGCTGAACGGGCTATAGTCCGGGGCGGCACGTTTTGAGGAGCGGCAAATTTTTTAAAAATTATATTTTTAATTTTAATGTCATGTTTTTTTTTAAACAAAAACTGAAATTAACCCACATTTTATCTTTTTCTTTCTTAGATATATCCCATTTATGAAAGAGTGAGAAATCAGTTTCGGTATTAGTTTTTGCTTCAAAAAAAGCGGCATTAGCTACGAGCACGCTGCAAGATGTTGCAAAGAAAGTAATGTTTTTTCTTGCTTCTACAAAATTTGTATGCATTTTTCTCAAGCTCCACTCATCGCTGGGATCTGTTACAACAAAATATCAGAAAACCTTAAAATGTTTCTCTTAAACGCTTATCGCTAACTCAATGGTCAGCTCGTGATGATGCATGCAGAAGTCTTTACAAAAATACAGAAGAGATAATAAAAACACTGGCATTTATTTCGGAAAGCGAGTTAGAAAAGCCGGTTTCGGAAAGTAAGTTGTGTAAGGAACGAAGCGCCAACTTATATTCGACAAGTTCAACGTATGGAAACTGTTATTCTGACATTTTTGAAGTGTATGTTTTTATGGTGTTTTTTTTTCATTTTGGACAGATTCAACTGTACTGCAAGGAAATTGCAAGCATCCGATATGGATATTTCTGTCGTTGTGAAATTTTATAATTCACTGCTAAATTATATTCAAGATTTAAGCGTTCGATTGTTTTGAGAAGAAAGGTATGGAAAAGTCATCAGCCACTAAATGTGAGGACATTATGATGGGGAAACGAAAGAGGAAACTTCATTTTGATGAAACGACGGATAATGAAGTGGAATTGAGTGGTCGTCATAATTTTTTAGTCAATAGTTTTATTGTAATTATTGACAGATTAACTGCAGAGTTAGATCTTCGTAAAAAAACTTGATGAACTCAACTCACGATTTAGTGTCTTTTACTACAGGGCTTACAATGGATTGTACGGAAATTACCAAACATGCTGCAATACTGAGTGCAATATACAAAATGGATCCACCCGGTATTTCTGAATTTACGAAATCTTCATTTCTTTGGATTCATTAAAAGTCTGAAAGAACCACCATCTACTGTTTTGGAGCTACATCAAATATTTTCTACAGAGCTACAAGAAGTGTAGCCTTATGTTAATGTAGCATTAAATATATTTTTATGTATTCCTGGAACAAATTGTTCCGGTAAGAGGTCTTTTTCACTTTTAAGGCGATTAAAAATTATCTCCGGTCCACTATGACAGAAGAACTGCTCAACTGTACTTAAAATTGAATCGGAGATAACCAAAACAATTGACTACGATGATTTGATAGACAACTTTGCCCAACAGTCCCGAAGGAAAGCATGGTAGAAATATGAATATAAATTATACAATGTATAGTATATATTTGTATTTATATACAAATATATATATACAATACAAATATATATATATATATATATATATATATATATATATTTGTATTTATATACAAATATATACTATACAATGTGTGTTCCTCGATGTAATTTTCACATTCAGTTTAATCAAAATTAATTCAGTTTAAATTAGTAATTTACTGAATGATAGAACATGTAAATGTCACATATGAATTAATAATTATTTTGTCTTTTAAACAATAAATTCATATTGTTAAGTTATTATTAATTTGAACTCTTTGAAAAATGTTGATTAACATTAAGTTGCGTTTAGTATATTTTAAATATCTGAATTTATACTATAAAATATGAAATACTATTAGTAAAACATGCTTTCAAAGTTGTCTCTAGTATCTATGATAGTTTTCTAGCAATTTAAAATGTGTAATTCCATTTTATCAAGTATAAATTAAAGAACACATAGTTTATTTTAATATATTAACAAAATATAATCTCTTTTTTTATTAATAGTATAAATTCTCAAGGGGCGGCAAAATTAATGGAGTCTGGGCGGTGACGTGCCGTGTATAAATCCGCCCCTGACAAACAATGAGCGTACGCCGTTATGATGACTAATAGGCTTCAGTCATATCCCCTTCTTGTTTGTCTCTCACAGAAACGTAACTTATCAAGGATTGAGTAACTTACCTGATATTTATAACTTTAACTTTTAATTTTAAAATACAAAAAGCTCTCACCCATCAAGACGTGAGTTTGTTGCGTCGCTGTTGACGCAACACGTCGTCTTAACTCTTGTTGGGCGTTGAGCGCTTTTGTTGGAGTAATCCTCCTACTATCATTACTGTTATTGAGTAATTACTGTATTTGTCGCGTCTCGCCACGTCGCAGTCAGTCAGTGTCTTTTATCCCTTCGGCCAGGGGCTCGACGCCGTTAGATCCCGGGGTTCCTGGCCGGTCACCCAACCACGAACCCGCGAGTCTCGAATTCGCTTAACCTTCCTGACTTCACGGAACGTAGTAAATGGCAGTTTTGGGGACAGTTTTGGGCTGTTTGCAACAGAACTGTCCCATGTTCGGAACGTTTTTGGGTAGTTTAAATTCTTCTGCGTTTTTTTAGGAAGTTTTTACTGACAAGGTCTTCCACCAATATCACGAGTGGGTATGTTTTGGTAACATTTAATTTCCAAATATGTCTTAGTTCATACGATAAGTTTTCATATTTTGACATTTTTTCTATTTCTTTTTGTTTAATGTTGTGGGATAATGGTACTGCGATGTCTATTATTACTTTTTATCTATAAGAAAAATATCTGGCCTCTGGTGATCGTAAGTACGGTCGGTTAAATTTGGGGTTTCGTAATATGGCGCATGAGGGGCTTGTCTTCACGATGAAATATGACATGAGTTTTCGCGTCTTTCTCAGTCATGCCGATAGATGTCGCTTGATCTGTACCACTGCTTGATACGGTTGCGATCATGCGACATCTGGCGTCACGACCGAGAAAGACAAGTCCCTCACGCGCCACGTTGTGAAAACCCAAGTATAGAACTGGACTGTCACAGTACAAAAGAGTGGAACTTGTTTCCAGGACTGGAGCAGATGTGTACTTATAGAATGGCGGTGTCGATTCATCCATTAAATTATGCTCTATTGCGAGTGCCTTGTGCACGATTTTCGCAACTTGATTATGCCTTCCCAAGTAAGCACTCTCTGAGAGGAAAGAGCATGCAGCTGTGATGTGTTCTATAGTTTCTCCAACGGCTCCATACTCCTTCATTTATCCACTACATCGTCCTTCAAACAATGATTTCGATAGTTTCTTGTCTTGAATTGACATTGTAAAACCCTCGGCGTCTTGTTATATTTGTCTCTCAAAAAGCCACGCCGTCGAGGAACGTCTACATCATCTTGAAACAAGAGGTTTGGGTATCTTCCATGAATTCCTTGTTGTTTCCATTTATTAAAGTTCGATTAGTAGGTAGAGATATTTAATTCATAATTCGTTCATGGAGGTTCAATGGAGTGAAGCCGCGGTCCTCATTAACAGTTAATTTCATTAACCATGACGGTGGAGTTTAAGGGGACCTGTCGCATATTTTTCTCTTGTCGCAGGCAAAGAGTTTTTTTGTTATATTAACTACTGCTTATTACTTATTATATTAACTCTGCCTCCCATCGTTAGGGGTAGACACAATGTTCTTCTGAGGAGTTTGGATGAAGACAGCGGAATTTATGTAAGTCTTCTCGTCGATCTGTCCAGCTCCAGGTCAGATTCAGTCCACTTCACAATACCAAAGGAGTAAGTTAGACCCGGAACAGCCCAGATGTTGATAGCTGAAATCAGATTACTCCCGATAAATAAATGTTTAACAACTCTGCCAGTCGCTTTTGATATTTTTTATTCGAAGTTCTTTCTTGATACGATTATGGTCCAGTCCTTGATTCTGAACGTTTCCCAAATAGCGATATCTTTCTTCAGGTGGTATCTTTTTAATATCACAGAAAGTTTGATTTGTATTTTGTTCAGTTCCTTTATGAATATTTGTTATACCACATTTATCAACATTTTTGCTATATTTATGAGCGATTCTAATTTATCATGCGTTTCGGTAGAACTTTAGGTCAACCATACAATAAATATGTTAATCTTTTTGTGTTTTTCATATTCAATTTAGAGCCACATTTTGTTCAAAAGAGATGATAGTGGGTTTAGAGCTAGGCAAAACCGTAGTGCTAATAGGAGATCGTCCTGGAATATACCTTTTCGCACATCAGCTTTTCCCACGATATTACCTTGGAATCGTATATTTGAAAGCCATTTGGCCTCTGAACTCTCCATCAAAATTGGACACAGCTGGGGGGCGCCACTATAGGAGGCGCTAGAGTCGCCGGGTACAAATGCAAGTTACGTTCGTCAAATTCCGCACATTAAAATTGGCTAATTTGAGAAAAAAAAACAACGAAAAGTGTCTTCCAAATGTTCAATTATTCATAATATAAACGTATCATAAACCTGTGAAGGAAGCGCGAACAACGGCGCTATATTTTATAACATTCGCGCCTGCCTGCGTCCCGCGAGCTCACGCAACAGCTACGCACGTCTTCAGTAACTTGGTACCAGAAGTTCGTATTTTAGTTCCCGTAGGTAGGTGCTAGAGAAGAGCACGCCACTATGTTATATTGGGATTGAAAGCTCATGGTTCAATCATTTGTGAGGAACGGAGTCAAAAGCCTGATTGTAATCAAACAGATGTGAAGATTTCTTTTCTTTGTTTGAGCTTGCTTTAAAACAATAGAATCAACAACGAGTTGATGTTTACATCCCTTAGTTTAATGCAACCTTTCTTTTCTTCAAATAAATTTTTAGAACAAAATTTTACTGGTTGAATGTAGCGCCGCCGATGCTGTAAACTGTTTAAAAAATGCATGTGTTGAACATTTCTTTCATACTTGTTTCTTTCAAGCGTAGCTTCGTTTAAATATGTTCTTACTGTATCTGGCGTTGGACTTACCAATCAATCGTAGTAGCTGATAATGTTATACTTCCCTTCAAAAATTCTCAACATCCATGGCCTTATGTTATCTCCATACGGGATATGAACTGGTAATATTGCAATTTCAAAATTATAATCACCGTAAAAACTACTTGGAAGATATTGATGGTGCGAATAGTTCCAGTTTTGTATAGCTACAATTTTTAAGATGCTTGCTTCATTTTGGCGCAATAATGCACAAAGATCATCTGTAAGCTGTTCTTCTGGGTTATTCTCTAATACCAATATAAGATCATTCTCAATTAGTTCTGAAAGTTCTGCCGCAAAATCTTCTACAATTACATTTGATCCTTCCCCGTAATTGCTTAACATTTCATATTTTTCTCCCATAATTTTTGAAGAGTTTGAAACTTTATAAACTCAGCCTAAATTGTGTTTACTTTCACTTGTGCAATTGCTCCATTAACCGTTTTGTATGCACTATAAACATTATGTATGCAATATGAACATTAAAAGGCGACTATTTTGTATGTTTATGTGAATAAGGTGTTAGTTAAATAAGAATAAGTTGTAAGTCACATTCATTTGAAAATAGGTATCTGTACACTTAGGAACGTAAAAGTCAGAAATCCAACGTAACAACTATCATTCATTCTCTAACATTACTCAAAAGTTTTGTTTTCTTCATATTCACTAGATATTCTTCAAATTTAATAAGTTCCAAGGCAATACTGGTCGTAGGTTTTTCAAATTTCACTTGTTAATATCACTTGTCCATTTAAAGATGTCAACATCAGTGTTGCCAACCTCGTGAAAGAAAATGATGGCGTATTGAGCGAAAAATGCCTTTGGCTACTGGAATTTAATCAACGCCACCGACATAGATATATTTAGGTGGTATTGGTTAAATTTTCTATCTACCCACTAAGATCGCAGCGCTAAAACACGCAAAAGCACGTTTTTGGGAATTTCTTTGAATCTTCTGGTCAGATTCGAAAACATTATCAGTTCCCCATCAGGAGGCCGAGACACCTCATACGTTTCGATTGGTGCACGGGAAGTAGTCTAGCCGTGAGTGACGAAACCACACATCTGTACATCTGTATACTCAAGTTACTCAAATACGCACTATATAACCCTGTACTATATAGGGATTTGCACAGTTGTAGATTTTCTCACCAATAACAGAGGTGAAGAGCTTATACCGGGTGTCTCGCCAACTGTGAGCCACCCTCCAAATATCTTCCAAACGGTTCAAGATGCTTTCAAGCGGTTCGAAATGCAGTTTTCGCCCAACAAGGCGGAATCACGGGGCTAGTAATATGCCATAAAGATATTTCTCGTAATGGTTTTGGTTTCCGAGAAATTTAATTATCTTTGATTTTTAAACGGAACAGGATATTTTTCTCACTAACAATGGGTAAATCACAAAAAGAGAAATACAAGGATTTGTTAATGCTTTGACAGTAGTTTGACTATAAAATATTTCTTTCTGACACATGATTTTGATTCAACCGACAAAATTTCTTTAGTAGCCCTTGCACCTGTTGCCTTTGGGAAGGTGGCCTTCGTTTCGCGGCGCCGCCGCCCGTGTCAGTCTCAGCGCCGCCTCACCCAAAAGCGACACTTGCAAGGGCTGCTACAGGAAATATTATCTGTTTAAATTAAAATCACATATCAAAAAGTTAATTTTTATACTCAAATTTCTATCAAAATATTAACATGTCATACATCACTGCATTCCTCCTTTCATGATCTATCCATTGCTGGTGAGAAAAATATACGATTCCGTTTTAAAAAATCAAAGATTACTTTTTCAAAAACTAAAAATACTACGAACAATATCTGTATGGCCTATCACTTACCTCATGATTCTGCATTGTTGAGAGAAAGCTGCATTTCGATATCATGAACAGTTTAGAATTTGTAGGGGGTCAGAGTTGGTGGGGCACCCCGGTATGATATTATTATTATTATTATTATTATTATTTTATTATTATTATTGATAATAATAGTAATAATATGATTATACGTCCTTCATTTCTCCCAGAGATGGCGTTCGCCGTGTTTTCTTCCCTGCCGCTGGGCGTCGTATGGATGTTGTCGCTGGGCGTCGTGCTGCTGTACAACTGCAGCTCCGCGTTCCGCTACCACGCGCGGTTCACCTTCTTCACCCTGTGGCTGATGGTAACGAGCAGCGGGCCCATCCCGCTCATGATGCTGCGGCCGCGCCACTGGCGGAACGCACTGTGAGTTTAAAGCTTTCATGCAGGTAGCGAAGCATCAGAGGGCTTCTACAAACACGGAGCTCCGCATTAAGACGTAATATCTTGATTTATTTTTTAATGTTGACTTTTTTCTGATGTAATTCTGATAAACTTATCTTCGCAACACCAGTTTGTCTCAAAACACGCGACCAAACCATGGGCACTTCGCTTGAAAAGTAGATTAGACGTTGGTTGCCATGTTGCGTGGAGAGCGAGAAATGTTCAGAATCATTTTGAAAGTGGCATAAAGTGACCAATTTCAACGGTGACCAACCAAAAATAACACAAAATTGTAATTGAAATAAAAGATGCAATATGTAACAAATGTGCTTCAGTTTCACATATGTTTCAACGACTTGTAACGTGATCATTTTGGCATTTAAAATTCCCGCCAAACTGATGGCTGACGTTCATTGGCTGAAGTCGGTTACGATGCACAAGAGCCCTTCCATCTCTTTCCATCGTAGTCTTACTCCAAATGTTTTCCATGATACAAGAACAAATTGATTACTAAATTGACCACTGGAGAAAATCCTTCAAATATTTACATGGCTTCCAATACTGTAGATGATTATCAGTCGTAACACAGTATAAAGTTGGGCCTGTGTCATACGAGCGTTGCGTTGACGCGCGTCACCTAACGCTGATGGTGCCATCAGCGTCGACGACATGAGGCACTTAACGCGCGTCGTAGATTAACACTATCTTATGCGAAACGACACACGAGCGCCCATGGCAGCGTGCGTTGTACCTACAGCTCAAGCGAGACGTTCAAGCTACAACGTCAGTCAAGATAACGCGCGTTTTCTAGCTTTCAACGTGCGACGCTCGCTAGGCAACCGATGCGCGTTGGCAACAACACACGTCGGCAAGAGCGCTCGTGCGCCGTTTCGCGTAAGACACTGGAAATCTACGTGGCGCGTTAAATGACTCGTGTGCGCAATGATCAACGTGCATCGACGCACCTGCCGTCATTAGCGCTAGGTAACGCACGTCAACGCAACGCTCGTGTGTATTAGGCCTTAAATAAGTGTATTATGTCTAATTATATATATTTAGTGAATATTATTCCATAATCAGTGAGAGCAAGTTATTTATAATATAAACCTACAATTGTCTGCATACTTACCTATCAATATTTTTTTTACAAACAGTTCTCATTTGCTACTGGCTAGCTTTTTATTCTCTTTGAGAACGTCATAAACACATGTAATTTGTCGTGTTACACAGAATTCCTTCATGGTTCGCCCGGGGGTTGTCATGGATACTGGGAATAAGCTGGGAAATTCGCGGGATGGAGAACGTGAAAGCTGTAGAGGAAGGATGTGTCGTCCTCATTAATCATCAGAGCGCCCTTGACATGTTGGGTGAGTTCTTGCTTATTGGCTCTTTAGCATAGCATATTACTATGCATTGCTCACTGATATTTATTTCTATATACATTTCGCTAGGTACTTAGGTTTAAAGAATTGTAGATTACAATAATTATAATACATGTATTGCATATTAATGTCATGCATATCATTAACCTGAACACATTATCAAAACTGGAAAATTACTCCATTTTAATGTTTTTTTTAACATCTCAAAACACACAGTAAATATTAAAGGAGCTCAGCGTCGCCCAGGAAAATGGCAAGCAACATTCCCCCTGCGAAGGGCAATTGGTGAAAAGCAAACTATCTCTTGGGTAGCTTCGTAATCACTATGGAGTTTTAGCACATTTGTAACATTTTATCTTATCCAAAGCTGTTATTAATTTTATGTACAAACGGGAATCATTAAATTATTCAATTGTTAAAGTTACAAATATTAGATACAATCAACAAATTCAAATATATTGTAAATTAAGCATAAATGAACTAGTGGTGCTAAAACAACACGAACTTCCTCGCTCGTGGTAATGGCTAAGTACCCCCCAAAATTAAAATATCGGTTTCAAATTCAAGGGGCCGCGACATCAGCCAGATCGATTGGGGAATATCAATTTAGGAGAAAATCGACTGAACGGTTCCGCTTGCGTTGCTCACAGACGGACATGATGTACGTTTTGCCGTCAATCGATTGTTCAAAATCAAAGACTCTCAAAACATGGATTCTGGATACACAACATGTTATAGAATTTTTTTCTAAATTTATCAACTGGATTTATCCTCTTTTTCGTTCCTAGGACCCTGTAATAAGAGTTTTTCTGCCGAAAATTCGCCGTTTTTTTCGCGCAGCATTGCGCAATTTTCTCTCTACCACGGTTGCGGTAGCGATGTCAAGGCGGATGGACAGTGGTCGACATATAGCTCCCCCCCCGGAAGAAAAATCCTGGATGCGCCTCTGCCCACAAATCGTGGATACTGAAATCATAATAAGTCTCGGCGAATTAGTTGCAGGCGGGAGCTGTTAAGAACTGAAATGCGAATTACTGGGCGTCTGCTCAAAACTATCCCATTTTTCAAAATCCACAACGAGAAAACACGATAAGTGGCGGAGAAGGATCACGGAAGTCATGACCTGTCTCAAAAACATCACGAAAAAGTTGATTTTGCATGAAAGAAAAAATATAAATTATAATGTGTTACAGTAAGAGTAATTCATGTCAGTGCGTGACTCTTGTAATGTCTTTTGACATTCATCGATTTCTGAAAAATTATCCACTTTTTGGTATGTACCTAAGACCATAACATCTCCCTTCAATTCAAATGTGTAGTCTCAATTCACTTCTGTTTCACTTTTGCGCAATCAATATACGAGAGTAGACTTCCTGAATACCAGGAGTTTAGCGTGGTGTGGTTCAAAAGAAACTAGTATAAGAGAATACTCGTTCGCTTAAAGCTCATGTGGGCGCCGCACAGTGTTTGCAGAGCTATGGCCGCGCTTGGGAAACGGCGCCGTTATTTCCAAGAAAGAGGTGTTCTACCTGTGGCCGTTTGGACTGGCCACCTGGCTGTGGGGCACCATCTTCATCGACCGCCTGAACAGTGAGAAGGCACGTTCAACCATATCCAGCACCGCCAACATCATTCGGCAAAAAAAGGTGAGTGCCGCAACCACTGTTTTTCCTTAGTTGCGACTATAAATGACCACGTTCATGTTCCTGTTTGGCTCGTCAGCCCGCTATGGGCCTTGGTCGAACAGCGGTAACCCAGCTTCTCGGTCATGGGATAAGGGGTTCGTGTGGTTAGCACCAAGACATCCCTTGACCGTACATTCTGGTCTTCATAACCTTAGGGGGAGCTTTCTCATCGTCACACAGCAATAGCTACTAGGACATTTCTAAGGTAAGCGCAAAAGTATAATTTGCATCGACCTTGAATCGAACCCAGGCTTGCGCCGTGGAAAGCGAACATGCTATCCAACGACCCACCGAGGAAGCCAAAAAAATGACCATATAATCGTGGAAAATTATAATGAAGGAGCTTACGAAAAACGTATTTTTAACTGTGGTACGAGTTTTTTGTATTATCGAAAGCTACAAGCAAGTTCGTGTTTTCTCCACCAATTGAATGGTTTGGAGTCAGAATTTTAAAGACTCGCGAATTTTTTCGACAACGTGCTTTTCAAAGTGAAATTGGTGTACTTTCAGAATATCCATTAAATGTTTTAAAAACTATATTTCTGTACATAGACGGGAAGACGAATAATATATAGTTTTGGATTAAGTTTCATCAAATTATAACAACTGTCAGTTCCAACTGCTCCAAAAATAAGAACATCAGCTTGTTATTTGAACCTTACAGAAATATGTGCTCTGAATGAGTTAATTTTAATTGAATAACTAGAATTCTGCGAATCGTCAACTGTTCGTAGTGAGGAGAATGGAGTAGCTTAGATCTAGAAAATTTTGGCCATGCATATTCTTTTACAGTCATATGAAGGTTGCAGGGACGTGTTCAACGTTGAGTTCGTGAGCGCTTCGACGTAAGAGCCGATGTCAACCGTGAAATTTAAATGTACGAGTTGTGCAAATTTTGCGCCGGGAGTACGTTGACCGATTCTGTCATTCTCTTCTCTCCGAAAACTCAACTTCAGTTTTAAAACGTAATTTGTCGGTTGTCGCTGAAATACCCTATCATGACGTCATAATAAACACTTGTCAGCCGGCCCGGTGGCCGAGATCCCTAAGGCAGTAGTGTCGTAGTGATCTCGGACCGAAGGTCGCGGGTTCGAGTTCCGCCTCGGGCATGGTTTTATTTGTATTCGTCCTTTCACCCCCTATCATCAATCACCATATCGTTTCATCCACATAGTTACCATACCGTTAACAGCAACAGTGGTCGCTAATGACCTTAAGATGTTGAAGCGACCTTAAATAAACCAATTTAAAAAAACACTCGTCAATTATTTAAATTTCATGTATCTACACTCTAAGACAGAATACATATTTAAAATGTAGTACTCGATGGTCCTTATCGATTTCCGAAAAAAAAAACCAACTAAATTAGCAGGATATTGATCCTATTTTGCTACATTGAAGAAATATTAACGCAAAAAATTGCGTTTATCGCAGAGGTTTCCAAACTTTTTCTTCCATCGACCCATTAAAAAAAATGATTTGCTTCACCGACCCCCTTGACTTTTTCCTGTCATATTCAGCATATAAAATAATCATAACATAATTTGCTAACAATTAGACACAAAATATAAACAAGAGTTTTAAAAAATTGTTTATTAGGTTTGTGTTTTATTATTTTTAGTACTATTATAATTTCCATTTTTAGAAATAAAAACAAGTATTTATTTATTTTATTTTACGTCAAAAAACAGTTAAAAACTGCGTATGACGTGCTATGGGGAAAAGTGAATTGTGTGCACATTTTCAAAATTCTGTAATCCCTACACTAAGTCATATACTACTTAAATTTTGGAAAAAAAGCTCCCATGTAATAAAATATATTTTCAAGGATAAAAAGGCAATACATTTGAGCTCTTATCCATGTTTTCCTTCGGAATAATACTTCCTGCCGCGACAACATGGAAACGGTAATTTGAATAATTGTATTTCCCACTGAATTCTAGAAGACGTGCACAGAAAATGGAGTTACATTTATGTCCAGAAGCAAAATAAGGGGCCATCTCAGCATTTGCCCAATGGATCAGGGAAACTGGACGAAAAACCTGATCGAGATGGGGGTCATTGACCCGGAGGCTGCAATACAATACTTGTTACAGGTTGTTTATACACATTTATAAGTTCAAATGTTAAATAATGCATTATGTATAATTGTTAAAATTAATGTTACTTTTCTTGTGATGCTCAGTATAGTCTCTAATTGTATAGAAACAGTTATGCAGCAGAAACGATTTCACTTGGGATTTAAACTTTTCTATCGAATTTAATCCTTTAATGTCATCTGGCAAAGTGTTGTAAAATAATGTACATGTATGGTATGTGAACTTTTTGTAATGAGCTGTTGATACTGCCACCTGATGAATATGATTTCTACGTCGAGTGTTATAGTAATAGACATCGGCATTTTCTGAAAATATATTCCCGCCCTTAAGCAAGTCATTTTTGACAAAAACCACTCATTCGTAAATAAACAGACAAAGTAATGGTAAAATTCCTAGATTAATGAAGAGAGGCTTACATGAATCACGTGGGTGGGATTTGGTTATTATTCGTACAATTCGTTTTTGTAATCTAAAAGTCTGGGAGCTATAAGATGTATTTCCCCAGAATATTATGCCATATCTAAGGCGGGAATGAACATTCGCGAAATATACACAATGAACAGTATGAAGGCTGACTGAATATGCAAAAATTCTGAACGCGTAGCATAATGAACTTAATTTTGTGTTCAATTCATTTAAATGGACGTTCCATTTAAGGTTTGACTGAATTGAGAGACTTAAAAATTTTGTATTCTTAACATCAGTCAATGGTACACCGTTCATTTTCAATGGAGCACAGAATTGTTTATTTAAAATGGAAAACTGCATTAAAACCGTTTTCTTTTCGTTTACTATTAATTTGTTATTTCGGAACCAATTTGAAACATCTGATATTGTACTATTTACGGTTTCTTTATTGCAAAGGATGTTCGTATCATCTGCAAAGAGAACCGTTCTTCCGTTTCGAATCGTCGAGGGCATATCGTTTACGTAAAGTAGGAACAGAATAGGGCCTAAAATCGATCCTTGAGGAACTCCACATGCAACGGGCAAAGAGTCGGAAAGGTGCGTACGTAATGTTCCGTCATTCCAGTAAGGTATTATTATCTGATGGGTAGGATAAGTACTATCTGATGCATTGAATCTTTATATAAGAAAACAATTAACAACTTCAGTTATAATTTTCGTAAAAAGAACCTTGAATATACCTATCAATTCCTTTATCATCTTTGTCCGTCTTTAAGAACTTCATCGACCCCAAGGATGTACCCTCGCGCTGCGCTCACAGGCGCAGCTTCCTCGGCCAACCTCAATTGAACAGATACACACACGTAATTTTAGCACCTCCTGGAATTTTTGAACGGTTGAAGATATTGCAATACAGTTTTCGCGGAAATGCATGAGGGTCTGGGGCTAATTGATGCATACATTCGTTTCGATTTTATCAGTTATATTTTAAGAGATATTGAGGTACTTTTTTCTGAAATGGAATTATGCATTTTTTTATATGACAA
Source organism: Teleogryllus oceanicus (assembly GCA_964035755.1). Taxonomy (NCBI): domain Eukaryota; kingdom Metazoa; phylum Arthropoda; class Insecta; order Orthoptera; family Gryllidae; genus Teleogryllus; species Teleogryllus oceanicus. The sequence continues at coordinate 106,298,098 of CAXIVR010000008.1, read as the reverse complement.
GCGAAAAAGACGAATCCAACTATATACATATGTTAGATAAGCATTTTTCGGAGGAAATTTCATTTTTTTGAGACTCATGTTAAACATACATTTTAAATGTAACAGTCCACCAAAACCAAGGTCGCGCAGCGCTCTCCCTGCTTTATTTAAAAAAAAAAGTACTGATATGAAGAGTACTTTACGACCATAAATTATTATTTGAAAGCAGGTTAACAGGGCTTGGTCAGAAAAATTTTCACTAGTTGTTTGCCAACGTTTCGGAAACTTTTATTTCCATCCTCAGGGTATCAATTAAAATTAAGTTTTTAGTTTACACAACATTATTTGTAAATTAATTAATTATTGTCTTTTGTTGAAAAAATTCTTCCTTCATATTTCTTCCTTCTTCCATTCTTCCTTCACTTTTCCCCATAGCACGTCATACGCAGTTTTTAACTGTTTGTTTGACGTAAAATAAATAGATAAATAAAAAATTGTTAGCCTGTTCATATCTATATGCCTGTAGTGTTTTTAGTTTTTAATGTTGTAAATGGTATGTATTTTCATATCCGGTTCCTTGTTTTGGTGGTGTCATAATATAATTAATGGTAATGATAGTGATAGGTGTAAGAATGTGATAATTATCTTACAATAACAATCTGTAATTTATACATCACTTCAAGGTAGAATTTGTTATGAAGTAAAAAATAGCACATTTTTAAGTTGAATTAATTGTAAACTCGCACCGGAAGCTAGCATGTACCTCACCCAGGCATAATATATATTCTCGTCTCGCCACCCAACATCTGGCTAGTATCAGTCATGCTGTGTGTTGGTGTGGTGAGGGTGATGTTGTGTCCCTCATTGCATGTGAGGTGCCGGAGATGGAGGATGGTGCAGTGAATGGGTTGAGTTGTTCTTGATGTTACAAGGTACCGTATGTATTTTTTTTCTGTAATAGATAATACGGAAATTGTAAATATTCTGTAACTTAGCCAAAGTGTGTTCTCATACATTGTTTTTTGGTAACATTATTCTTGAACAGTGTTGTCTTCATTTTCTGTTATATTAGCCCTGAGGATGGAAATAAAAGTTTCCGAAACGTTGGCAAACAACTAGTGAAAATTTTTCTGACCAAGCCCTGTTCTTCCTTACACACATTCACTTCATAATAATAAATTTTTAGTTATTACCACACTTTTTTAATCATCACGTTATGTTGACGTAAGAAAAGATTCGAGTTTTACTTTCAAATTATACGTTGCAAATTTTTAACAATCACTGAAATTTAGAGATGGCCTTAAGTCTAGTCGCAAAATAAGACGCAGCGTGACTCACGCCGAATTTCTCACGGCAGAGAGTGTCACAGCGGCGATCACCGCAACACGGGCCGCAGTTTTCTCTCACTAACTAGTTCACTCCGGAACTAGCGCTGACGAAGATGTGTATTTCCGCTCCAGATTGGCTGACGGTCTTACTTTTGCAACCCCTCGTCCAAGTAAATTCGATCTTCGCCGAAGGTATCCGAAGTAAATGTCAAATCAGCCGCTGCACGTGCAGAATTGAGCTTTGAACTACCGCTGCCTGGTGACTATACTTGGATTTTTTTAACGTAGCGGCTGAGGATAGTATCTCCAAGATGGAATTCGGTACGACTTTTTGCATCTTTCCTGATCTTGCCGCAAGATGTCGCATGATCGCGACAGCATCAAGCAGTGCTGCAGAATAAGCAACTCTAGCGGCAGGACTGAGGATGACTCAAAAAGTCGTGCCGAATTCCATCTTGGAGATACTACCCTTAGCCGCCACGTTAGAAAAATCCAAGTATAGTTCCTGCGAGTGATCATAATTCGGACCCCGTTGAGAAACACCGATCTCTCCATTGATTATCGAATTTGCGACCACTAGACAAATAGAACATCGTGTCTGCAAAAATCTAGAGAAACGCTGCAAAGAGGGTAATGCACAGCAAACTCTTTAAAATTTCAATTTTTTCTTGAATTTAAAAACTCCGGATACAGATCCACATGTGGCCTCTGACTTGCTTTAAGCATACGTTCGTATTAACGTGTTATTCAATCTTGCGTGCAGGTGAAACTGTGTATGTTCCCGGAGGGCACGCGCAACGATGGCAAAGCGCTGCTGCCCTTCAAGAAGGGAGCGTTCCACGTGGCCCTGGACGCTCAGCGGCCGCTGCTGCCGGTGGCCGTGTCGAGGTACTACTTCCTCGACGCCAAGACGAAGAAATTTGATGGAGGTGAGTAGTTAAATCAAAGCGTGCAAGTGAACTAGGAAAAAACTATCATTCCTATGTATAGGTTGCCGAGGACAGCCAGCGATGTTTTTCTCTCGACTAGAAATATTCCTCAATATTAAAATTGCTCTAAATGTTCGGATTATCTCTAAAGATTTTTTTAAAATTAAATTAGCGCGAGATAAATACGACCTCCCCAAGTATACAAATAGGTTTAATTAGTTTTCCAGTACTTATTTTACTTTCTCGCATACGTAGTATAGAGAAAGTTATATATGGACAATCGATTTCGAGATTTTAACAGAAATATGTTTTGAATCCCCTAATATCGAAAAAGTAATTTCTTTCAAACAATCGATGTCTGTTGCTTATAAAACAAGTTTTACTCTTGTATAATCTGAAAGTTATATTTCATTATTATTGGTAGTAGTAGTAGCTTAGTAGAAGTTGCAGTTGCAGCAAATTGCTGAATGTTGAAATTGCTGCACAAGGCTGATGGTACATCCCGACTACTTCGGACACTTCACTTTTTACTTTCTCGTATACGTACGGAGTAATACAGTATGAGTAATATACGTAGTATAGAGAAAGTTTATGTAATGCTGCGGAAAATCGATTTCGAGATTTCGTTTTGGGTCCCCAGATACCGAAAGTTTTTTTTTTCAAAACGTCCGTCTATGAACACCACTAGTGCCTAAACCATACGTACGTTTTTTTTTTTTTTTTTTTTTTTTTTTTTCCAAAATAGATATTCCCCGGTCGATCTGGCACGAATCCTAAGCTTTTCGATTTTGAAAAACCTTCTTTAAAATTTGGCGGTACTTTACATGACGCCCCGGGGATATTTTCCAAATGTTCTCAAAAACTATTCCAAATTTTACTTACATCGTGATTGTATTTCAAGTACATTCGTTAGAATAGTTTTATTACTGAAATGGGTTGTGTAATGTTTGTGGTTCCGAATATTGCATTTCATCCCGTAGTTCTAACACCAAAATAAAGTTCTTTACAGTCGTCATAAAAAAGCCGGTAATCCGTTGAGACAAGTGTATATATGTTGCTTGGGATTATATTGAAAAGTAGGAAAAGTCCTGTTGTGTAAGAATAAACGTTTATTTCTCTTGACTAATTTGTCTCTAATTATTGAATGCCCCTCGTAGAACTTTAATCATATTGTAAGGGGAATCATCTGTGAAAATAGAATTTCTCTAAGGATTTTTTTTAATCTTACAAAGTTTTTGACGTTCTCGTTATCCTGGAACTTCTTTCCGCGTAATGCCTCCTTCAGTGGACCAAACAAATGGAAATCAGAGGATGCTTAATTGGGGCTGCAAGGGGGATGAGGTCCCTCCCAAACCATTTTGTCGATGGCTTCACGGCTTTGTTGAGCCGTGTGAGGACGTGCGTTGTTTTGCTCGAGAATCACGCCTCCCCTGTGAGATCCTCGACGTCTCCCTCACATGGCTGGCTTCCCGTTGTTCAAAAGCGTATCTGAGCAGCATTGGCTGTTTATTATACGCTGTTCTTCGAGATTATCATAAAAACGCACCTACAGCGTTCCCACAGTCAATATGACTATTCCTCCTGATGCAGCCAGAACGGTGTTTGTCAGTCCCTGAGTCTTGATAACGTTTGAACTCTTCTACCCACTTGTAAAAATTCTTGCGGTTATTACAACTTTCACCATACACTTTAGTCATTCTAGAGTATATATTAGCTGGTTTTTCACCTTCAGCAAGTACAAAATGAATCACAGAACGTTTAACCAATGTGGGATTTTCAAGTGAACTCACCATCGTTCAACTTAATTTTGAGGTTATGAACACAACAATGCTGGTCCTCGAGATGGTCAGGGCTAATCCCAGTGATGGCAACTTTAAGTCCTAAAATTACCAATCTTGTCCTACCCACTGGTATTTCTCCAGACCAATTTGTCACTTTAGTTATTGAATGACCTACGTATTTACACGAGAAAAATGGAATTTTAAAAAATACAAATAATTTTCTCAATATATTTTCGACTTAATAGTTCCACAATTTCAGAGAGATGTAGGGATCTATAATGTAATATTACGCTGTTGTGCTGAGTGAAAATGAGTGTAATATTTTCCTGGAATCTGAATGTATGGCACATTCTTCATTCCATTCTAGTGACTGCAAGGTCCCATAAGACCAAATATGACGATCTTAAAGGATTCTCACAATGCTAAATGGACTTGTATGGCAATCAAGGTTTCTGTCACAGTATTCAATACTAATCTTGTATCTTTCTGTTTCTGCAGGCTCTAATATCATCTCCATCCTGCCTCCCGTGCCTACAAAAGGGCTCGGTCGCAACGACCTGGATGAGCTGATAGAAAAAACGCGCGCCATCATGGACGCAGAAGTGACGCGTATTTCAGAGGAAGCCGTACAGCGCGCGGCCGCCAGGGGCGTCAAGGTCGACTGACGACGACGCCTCCGCGCTGCGACGGCGCTTATGCCGTCTTCGGTTCCACGGCTGACCTCGCCCACGCTTCCCTCACCGCCGACGACTCTGACAACGCGATTGTCCCCGAGAACTTCTCATCCACTAGCAATATTGTTATTAACGATGGCGAAACTAGCAACACTGCCGTCATCACCGAAAGCTCATCAGCCAGTAGCGCCAATTTAGACATCGATATCTACGGCTCGACAATCGTCAAGTCATCGCAAACTACATCACTTACAAAAATCCCTGCCTTGAACGACTTCGCAGTACATTGAGAACTGGGGTTGTCCGGGTGAAGTCTCTTCTTAGGCAATGTAGGCATGCATGCCAATGCAATGCATTTGGAGCATCTTATCACGATCTACTTGACAATGTAATGCACATTTTCTTCTTTTTTCACTCGACATGGCTTCTCTTCGCGAACCGTGTGCATTCGCCGAGAAGCAAGAAGTCGAGGGGATGACGCTCAGCGATCCTTTCGCCTCCAGCTCAGCCATCGCTTCGGCAGGGCCCAAGGCTCTGCCGGCGGTGATTGCTCTTCAGTCGCCAAACAATAACTACCGCTATGCCAACCAAAGTTTACATTGTCGTACATTTGCACTGCGAAAGTGGATTCATTAAAGAACGGAGAAAATGAATATGTGAAATTTCCTACACAAAAATTCGTTCTCTTCAAAATAATACATTCCAGAATAAGATACATTCTATAACCATTCCGAGCCATTTTGAGAATAATCGAAATTATTTTAATACAACATACTGTAATGAAAAACGTAAGTAATAAGTTTAAAATATTGGTACATAATAACATGTGTGCTTACATTTAAACTTAAATATTAAAGCATTATCTGCATTCATTGAAATTTAATTAGTGGTAAAGAGCAATGACATCAATGGATTGAGTACTTACCAATTATTGTCGAATGGGCAGAATACTGTGTTTGGTCACTCCCTTGAAGGATAGATTTCCTTCTTCAATCATCATCAGTACAAATTACAGTTTTTTCGGAGCCATAAACATATTTCAAAGATTTTTCACATGGTGTAGTTTATCAAGATGTTTTTTTTCTTTTCCTCTTGTTTTTTCAGCAAAACATTGTTAAATGCAACAAAAAAATATAGACTTGGAATACCAATTTCGAAAAACACACACCTCCAACTTTTTTTCAACCAACCACACCAATTTTCAACAGCAATAATTTGCTAAGGCTGGCTGCCATAGTAGTCAAGAATAGCAACTTCTCTCATAATTTTAAATGTCATTTTCATTTACTAGCATTATATCTCTACATTTTTTGACTGATTTTGAAGGCTTCACTTTATTATCTGGGATCGTTACAGAAGTGTTACAAGTAGAAGGGAGACTCAAGCTATGTTTGCAACATTTTTTGGAAATTGCTGTTGGTCACATTACTTGTACTATCAACTGTCCAACTTAGAAGGATCATAAGGCACAAGTTGATATGGTGTTTTAGCAATTAGCATATATTAAAGGTAGACCATGGTTAGCCATGGATACAATCTTCCTTCAACTGGTAATAATATGAAGTGCAAAGTGAGGCTTTTTCACAATTTTAAAACTATATTTATGTCCAATTAGTAGATCGATGTTTAATATATTTTGTCACCGTTCTTAATTTATTTGAATGTAATTTAAGTTTAATAAAAAATGTTTTATTCATTAATTTAATTCTTTCAATCCTGCACTGCTTTCTGTCTTCACGTATATAGTTCAGATGTGCACAGCTTTCCACAATTCCGGTGGCAAGGCTGATCTCAAATGTAGTTCTACAGCAACTCATAAGCAGAAGCGAGCAGAAAGGAAGGTAAAGATAAGCCTCAATCTAGCAGTGGGGACTTCAATAAAATGCTTGATTTTCACATAGCTGAAGTTGAAAAAAAACGTAGGAAGGTCAAAATGGACTACTATAGTTCACATATTACTTTCATCTTGCATTGTACTAATAGAGGAAAGGGCTCTACCCCGGACAATGAACCCTTGGTCTCCTGGCTCCACATTCACCTGAACTGTAGCTACCCTTAATTCGTAGTTCTGGTCTGACTTGTATCACTCTCATAAAGCACACACTTGACCCGTTGTACTGGTTTGCTACCCGTTCACAATTAGGTATTTTGACAGCGGAGGAAGTTTTTACATTGTACTAGATTTTTTGTTGTTTCTCCCAGGTATTAAAAGTTTAATGTTTTGGCCCATATATTCTTAAATGGTAAGGTTTGTGGTAATGTTTACCATTAAACTGTTTCATTTAAATGTTTATTTGAAAATTATTGGATAACAAAACGTACGTTAGTTGCACAAACTCAAACCCCTTATTGTTTCATATTTAAAATATATCTGCTTTTGTTCACACTTATTCTCTTTGAATTCTGTTGCATACTCCAAGAGAATAATGGGGACACTTGATCAAAGAAAGCAAAGCCCATTTAAAATGCTATTCATGCAATTCGGAAAAAGATGTTTTATTTATTTATTTATTTTATTTTACATCAAAAAACAGTTAAAAACTGCGTATGACGTGCTATGGGAAAAGTGAATTGTGTGCACATTTTCAAAATTCTGTGATCCCTACACCAAGTCATATACTACTTAAATTTTGAATTTTTGAAAGGGAGAAAAAAAACAACAAAAAACTCCCATGTAATAAAATCTATTTTCAAGGATAAACCATGTAATAAAATCTATTTTCAAGGATAAACAAGCAATAAATTTTGAATTTTGAAAGGGAGAAAAAAAAAACTCCCATGTAATAAAATCTATTTTCAAAGATAAATAAGCAATAAATTTTGGCTCTTATTACTTCATGCCGCGACAACATGGAAACGATAATTTGAATAATTGTATTTCCCACTGAATTCTAGAAGAACAGAATGAAGTTACATTTATGTCCATTTATGTATGAATTGGACAACAACCAGTAAACAGTTTAATGCTCTGAAAACTAAACTTATGAGATTGTCAAAAACAAAGTATGGTACACCTGACGCAAAAACAAAAACAGGTAGACCTATAGTTTTGACTACAAGACTTCAAGCTATGGAAACTTCAATTTTTGGGGCTTATTCATAATGACTTGAAGAATGGCAGTAGTAGGGCATTCTAGGTTCAGAAACTTCTTCCAAATCAAAACTCAAATCAGTCCATATCATTGCAAAAAAGTTTTAATCCTGAGGATTTGGTATTTTACAATTTTTTGGTATTTAGTCATTTAAACACAACACTTCAGGGGGGGAAAATTTATTAAAGGTACAGTTTTGTATGGAATGCCTCAATTGCAAAATTGAAATCAAAATTGTGAATGAAAGACTCAGGAAATCCTAATGTTGGCATTATTAAACACTTCAAAAATATTTCAACCAATTGGACACAAATTGAATCACTAGTAACAAAAACCTTTAGAATTAACTTCCACATTCCAGATTAGCTTCTTACATACATTAGTTTCTTATGAAGTGCTTACCCTTTTTTTTTAAGATTTCACTATTCCTATGCCTTTCCACATCCATCAATTCCTGTGTTGAAGTATTCACCTTTTCATGTAAAGTATTAAATATAACGGGTAAAAAATTCAAATCTGAGACAGACGGCTAACAATTTATAAGAGAGAGCAAAAATAATAATCAACTCCAATGTATCAAAATATTATTTAGTATATATTTAATAAATAATTTAATTGTCTGGATTTATTAATGCACATTTCTGGGTGTATCTACTTACGTAAACAAGTTTATATGTCTATTTACATACCTATGAGTAGAAAACGACAATTCTGATTTTTTTTTTTCCCACAATCATATCAAATTCTTCATCAGCTAAAGAGAAAATTTTCCAAAATACATATCACACTGGCGCAATGTTTTCTTCAGAAGTCTATTTACTTTTTTCTTATCTTTTTTTCCTTGTTTTTAATATTTCCTTTAACTTATTGCAAATATAATTTCTACAAAAGTTGTTCAAAATGTGTATTTAAGAATGAAAAGCATAATTTATTATGCAGCTGGTACATAATCTACAGGTACCAAAACAGATATTCATACAAAACTGTAAACACTTCTCAACAAACCTAATCTGATTAAAGATGTTCTACTAATAAACAATTGTACACAACAGAGATATTCACTTTCTATATCAGTCCTCAAATATTCAACTGATAAATAGCAGAATGTTAATTTTTATTGTACAGCATAAATTGTATGTACAATTACAGATACAGCAGGAACTGAAAAACATTAAATAGCTAGTAATCTTACAGGACCTCAGCCAATGTGAGGAACAGAAGTGTTCCTAAACTTAAATTTACATTATTCAAGCAAAATTGACTTGCACTTTCAAAGTGGTTGTTAACTAACTATATAAAATAATCCATTTTCTTTATAACTGACTTAAGTGGAAATTAAAAAATAGTAATTAACTAACAAGCAAATATTGTCTTAGCGCTGGCTTGCCAAAGCCAAAGTGCAGCAGAGGAAGTTCAGTTCGCTGGAACACTCAAATGCATCTTCACAAAGAAGTTCTTAAAAAGTAAGTATGCTGATTAAACTGATGATTCAAATCAAAAAATCTTAATGAAATTTTCTTTTTAAAACTTCAGAAGGCAAAAATGGAATTTTTGAAAATTATTTTTTTAAAAGAAATATTTAATGAACATTCTTCTTTTTCACTAACGAATAACTCCAAAATTCAAATAAGTTGTACAATTGCAATGGAAGATCAAAGTATTTTGTCAAAACATTAGTCTATGTTGCAAGATACTGATAGCAAGAAAGTACTCTGGACACTAAATTCAATAATGTACTGTAAAATCTAGAACATGTCAGTCACAACAAATCTGCAAGAAAAATATTTTTTGTCACGATATGATACATTCAACATGTATTACATTATACGTAACCAGTATTAAATGAACAAACTAAAAAAACAATAACAAATAAATATTTTTTCATGTAATTTTTGCAAGAAAGTTTTTTATTATAAGAAAAAAATTTTCAGTTTTATTTTTATTTCCCACTGTAAAAACATTAGTTAATACTGCAAAATGCACAAGTCTTCAATTTAATTAAGAGTAACTACAGTTACTTTGGTGTGCCAGCATACATAAATACAATGGAACACAGTTCTTCACGTGTGCATCAAGGAAAATTATAACAGCAAAATATACAACACAAAGCTAGGAAAAACACTGAAAATAAAGAAAATATTTTTTAAAGTATCACGAGTCAGAGACAATGTCAATCATTCTTCAGAATTATCACATTTGAAACAAGTACTAAAATGTCTGTAAAACTCTACGAAAAGAATAAGCAGTCCTGTTTCTGCACCTTCCAGGATGAACACAATACATACACAATAAATGTTTGTGCAAGTTATGCAAACTTGCCTGCATCACTGCATTTTTGATACTTCAAATTTTGTAGTCATTATTTCCTGCAAATGAAAGAAAAGATGTGGTAATAAACACTACCAAAAACTGGTAATGTATTGCATGCATATGTTTACACATGATTAAATCTTAAGAAAAATTTAGAAGTACAGCACCATTTAATAAATAAATTCGAAGAAAAAAATAAATGACAGTAATAGGTACTTCTCAATTCTTAAAACTAATTTTCATTCATTTTTTTCACAACCATGAAACAAAACTTCCTAAAAAAAAAAAAGTGATATAATAAACATGATAAGTCAATTTTCAACAAAACCTCCAAAATTTCAAAAATTGAAATTCAAATCTCAGGATTAGGGTTCAGAGAGAGATGACACACAGTTTGGATCATTTTCTGGTCAAAGCTAAAGTATTAATCATTTCGAGAATGAAATGAATTCATATGTAGATAATGTGTATGAGAACATGAGCAGATTACATCAGGCAGCAATAGGGATAACTACGAAAAAGAAACATTGAAACAAAAGTGTAAAACAAATTTCTGCGAAAAAAATCTCAAACCATTGATGAAAGAAGAGGAATCTGACTGTCACCTCAATCTTCTGGCAGAGATGTATATATGAAACAAGTCAAATTTGTTAAAAAGCAAATGTAAAAAATGAAGCATCAAATTCAAACTGTGTTCATAATGCAATAGCTACATAGGATGTTCACAATCAAGAGCAGCTTGGAAAAACATTGTTGGAAGAAGATGACTTCTTTTATTTCTTCTTATAAGAACGTCAACAACATCCAATCAGAATTCCCACAAAACATTGTTGACCAATTGAAACCAAAATACAGGTATATTATTGTTAATAGTTATTGAATTGATTTTCCAATTAAAGAAATAAGTTACTCAACAAACTAAATAAATAATGTCTCTACAAAAGCATAATGTTTAAAGGAAATTTACGCAAAAATAATATATATTCACGAAAATAACTCAAAATTAAGTTAAACCAATATGAAATGAGAATTCTGAATCAGATTAATCACCAGCAATGGAAAGGATGCTACATTAAGTTGCCCCCAGAAGATATATTAGAGTTTTGTCATGTTATAGACACGTGGAATCACAGTCACTCTCAAGGAAACAAAGCAACTGGCCCTGCAGGTTTGGCTATCAAGTTTTTATAATATGTACCAACTGTTGTTAAGGATTATGTATCAAAGTTATTTAACAAATCGTGTACCTGAAGAATGGAAGAGTACAGAATTAGTTCCATCTATCAATTGCAATACCTTCTCAATACTATGTATATGAGGCAGTTAAACAAATTAAGTGTGTTAGCAACTATGAGCAGACAGATTTTGACTCAAACTTTAAATGAAAATCCCAATTTTGTTAACCACAACTATGGTTAACAAAATTTGGAAAGTCCTAATGGAAGTAAGGGTAAATGTAATGGTCTCTATAAAAACAATTAGAGTCCCGAAAAGATAAGAAGAGGAAAATGACATGTTTCAAAATTGGTTTCACTATAAACTAATAGCAAATGAAGGAAAAACAGTTTCAATGCAGTTTTGCGTTTCAAACAGGCAATTGCTTGCACAATTGAAAATGAACAGTAAGCAATTGACTGATGTTAAGCAAAATTTTTGGGTGTCTCAATTCAGTCACCTCAAATGGAAAATCCACATAAATGAACTGAATTCTTAAATTAAATTCATTATGTTATGCATTCAGATTTCTTTCAAAATCAGATTTCAAATAGCTTATTGGATAGATTTTGCGAACATATATTCATAACTGCCTGACATAACAGCATAAATATTCTTCCTAAAAGTAAAAAATACTTCCTGTAGTACTCAAGATTTTTAGATTGCAGAAAAAATATTGTATGAATATATGAATAATAAGTAAATGTAATACATGTGATTCCTGTAAGCCTCTCCTCTGAGTTTGGAATCTTACCATTGCCTTGATTTTATTTACAAATCTATCCTTTTTGTCAAAACTGAATGACTCTGTGGGAAAATATTTGTCAGGTCAGTATCAACAGCTCTCAACATTCCCATATAATACATGTATACAAAAAATACACATATAATACATGTATGTTACTTTACAACTCATTGCCACATGACATTAAACAATTATTTTCATCTATGTAACGGAGAAGCAAATAGACAACATCAAGTTCACTTTGAAGGCAGATTGCTCCAACATAATAAGCAACCCAAATACTTAGGAGTCACTCTGGACCGAACACTTTCCTATAAACTACATCTGGAGAACACAGCCACGAAGATACGCACTAGAAACAACATTATACACAAATTGAGCGGGACGACGTGGGGAGCTACTGCTGAAACTCTCCGCACATCAGCACTCGGACTAGTATATTCTACTGCGGAGAACGGAGCTCCGGCATGGCTTAATAGTGCCCATACAAAGAAACTTGACACACAACTAAACAACACCATGAGAATCATAAGTGGAGCACTAAGATCAACCCCAGTTGAATGGCTGCCCATATTAAGTCACATTCCACCCCCTGATCTACGACGCAAAGCCGCTCTTAGCGGAGAATTCAATTGTATACAGGATAACCGCAACCTCCCAATCCATCAAGATGTCAACACTCTTGAAAGAAATAGGCTGAGATCCAGAAATCCAACCTTGAAAATTGCCCAGGAGTTACATACATCACAGTTCAACTTGATAGACACCTGGGAACACGCCTGGACAAAGATCCGACCACCACACTGTTGCAACTTTCCCTGCATAAGAACGAAACCCCTGCCTTTGATCAACCACGCAAAATTTGGACAACCATCAATAGAATACGGACTAATAATGGAAGATGCGCGGACTCCTACATAAATGGGGTAAGGTCTTGACGCCAAACTGCGACTGTGGAGCAACTAGATAAACCGTACGCCACATCATAACGGAATGCCCTGATAGAGCATATGATGGACCATTTGACGATTTCCTGACGGCAACTAGTGCTGCAATTGAATATATTGTGACATACCGATATGTCACGTTAAAATAAATTAACATTTATTTGGAGACAATATGGTGGAACATGCATTACGAAACATCACGAGACTAGAGCTTAGCAACGACCGGGAAATATTGTGACATACCGATATGTCACGTTAAAATATAACAAGCGTATGGATTGGCTGGGTGAGAGAAGGACGGTCAAATGTTATGAAAAAATGAAGGTAGTTTAATCGAAGTCTTCGAGGATGAATCATGCAGAAAGATTTCATTCTGCTCTGAAGCGCTACTGAACTGATCGTATGTTCGTGAGAGGAGCAGTACAATCGAGATAGAATTGGGTTATCAGTGAAATTTTAAGGACAGTGAAAGATATTGCAGATATTTTGATGTGGAAGCAATATTGGTGTATAAATTGGAACTTTGGACTACGGCAAGATCGCAAGATATTTCACTGAGAAGTCTCTGAGGACATCAAAGAAGAATAGATAAGTTAACGCGTGTAAAATTGTAAATTAAAAGAGATCTTGATCAAAGGCCTAACTTAAATTCATTAAATTGTTTGATAAAAAGGTAGAAATAAACTTTGTTAAATTTTGTTCTTTAGAAAAGAAAGTGATCTTTCATTTAGTCAATCCAAACAGTAATGAACTAGGAATAGAATCATTCTATTTCAGATTCCCAGCTGCGCTGTATAGTCGGCGGATCCTATAATCCATTATAGAGGTAATAAGGATTATAATTATATCGTGACCCATTGACCCAGCAAGCCGGACGCTAAGATCTTTAGCAGATATAAATGTAGAGAGAGGGAGGAAAATTTTGGTATATCTCAATATTAAAAATTTAAATGTTTGCTTATAAACTTGTATTTTATGAATTGTATTCTGTTTGTTTTGTTTTTGGTACAATATCTTACATTTCTGCAGATAAGTTGTTTATATATATCACCAAGTGTATTACCATACGATAAATAAATAAATAATTAAACAATTAAAATCGACAAACAAGTTTAAGTGCTAAGTAAAATGTTCTCTGCAGCATAACTGTGTCTATACAATTAGAGACTAAAATGAACATCAAAAAGGAAAACAGAATTTGTTTTAACAATGATGTGTAATGCATTAGTTAACATCTGCACTGTATAATTCTAAAAGTCAAAATATGCCTATAACAAGTTTTTCACTTCAGGTTCTAGGTCAATGACTCCCATCTCGATAAAGGTTTTCGTCCAGTTTTCTTTTATCCATTATGCAAGTGTTGAGATCGTCCTTGTTTTTCTTCTCAATATAAATTCACTACGCACACGTTTTATTGAGTTCTACTTTTGATAATAGTGGTCGAATTAGAGCTGGGGGTATGGGTAGCTATTTTGTTAGCAATTCTATGAAATCAAATCTGTAGTTTGTTAACTGATGCAAATAAGTTTTGTACTCTTTGGGAGCAAAAATTTCTGGATTTCAAATGTTGCTAACCTTGCTTTATTGGTATTTTTATTCAGCACTCAACTTCTTACAGTAAAAGGGTGACAGTGAACTAAAATGCTGCAGATTAAACTTTCCCCCCATGAGTTATATACAATTTTTCTAAAAATCACATGCAGACTGGGACCGATCCTACTCATCTTGTATACTAGCGACTTGCCGAATGGTATGCACTTGAAGATGTAGGCAGATTATACTAAATTCTACACAAACCCTCTGGAGAATTATATCCACCTTCAAGATGACTTGAATGGTGTTTATGAATGATTGAGAGTTTGGATGCTACCCTTGAATGAAACAAAATGTATGGTTATGCATATCGGAAGATCCAAACCAAAGCAAAATAACCCAATGGGAGTAAAGATTTTGTCTGAGACCAAGGTCATGAAAGACCTGGGGATTATGATCTGTAACGACCTCAAATGGGAAAACCATGCAAGTTACATTGCAAAAAAGGCTAACAAGGTTATATTTGCATTGCGTAAAGCCTTTAGTACAATAAGAAGTGATGTATTTATCTCACTATACAAAACCTACATTCTCACGATTGTTGAATTTGGCACTGCAATTTGGAACTCTTACTTTCTCAAAGATATAAATCTCCTACAAAATATACAAAGGACAGCCACACGCATCCCCACTGACCTAAAGAACATGGCTTATGATCAACGATTGGCAAGACTCGGGTTTCCGACTCCTACTACAGGAGACAACGCAGGAACACGTTTGAAACACTCAAGATTTTGCAAGGGCATTACAACTCCATCTTAGTAGTATTTTTCAGTGCTTTGGAAATCTTCAATTATGAGGCCATGGGATGAAGCTTGTAAAATCTAGACACAATCTAATGTAGTACTAGAACTTCATTGGTAACACAGTTGTCGACACCTGGAACACACTGCCCCAGAACATGGTGTCTGCTCCAAGCCTTCAGATGTTCAAAAGAGTTTATGATGGTCACTTCAACGAGGACAGCCATAAACTTCACTGATATGCGGACTTTGTTCCTCTTTTCAAGAATTGTCTCAAATTTGTCAATTTGCTCATTATTGTGATATTATGTTATGTTACATGTACATTTACATGTGATGTGAATAAGTTTTATGTGAAACATTTCAATTAATTACGTTAGCACCGATTCAGACTTCATCAGTTTGTACTGTTGCCTGTATATTACCTTAAATAAATAAATAACTAAATAAACAAATCTTTCGTTTTTAAATTGTCGAGTCTCTGTGTTAGATCTCTGTGATATATCAAGGGCTATATTTCTTTGTAATACATTTTTATTAGTATCATGCCAGTAATTTCTTATTAATATTAATTTTTAGTGATAATTTTCTGTTTTACACAATCTAGCCTGAGGATGAGGAAAAATGTGCTCCCTGAAACATTGTTCTGCGATTTTTAATCAACTCTTATGATGTGATTGTATATATTGTGACGAATGCGGGTGCCCATCTTCGTCCCACACGCCCACTGAACATGTAGACGACGGCTGTAGACGTGGTGTGCGAGCGCGGCGCCATTCTAAAGGGGCGCGTCTCCAAGACTGTAGCGCGCAATGCCCGCGGCACGGCGCGAGCCAGGTGACGTATCAGCGTTCAGACTGGGGAGAGGGAGATGATGTGCCGCTACCCCTACGAGAAGGGCGGTCACATAAAGACGGTGGGCGACCGAACATTCTTTCTTTCTGGTTCAGATTGCCGTTCGAGCAACAACTTCGCCTTAAAAATTCAGGGAGAGATTAAGTAGGAATTTTTGGACGTCAGAGAGACGTATAGATAGTCACGAAGTTATTAGAATTTTTGCCGGAGGAGAATTTGCCGTCTATCGAGGACGGGAGCAAATGAGTCGAATTAAATAGTTAAAAATAATTTAGTGTTCAGCAAAGAAGAGACGGTAATTTACATGGTGAAGACGCAGTTACTTTCGATTAGAGAGCTGTGTAGACCGTAATATCTAGTGCGACGCGTACGCCCGAAGTAAGAAAAAAAGCAATCATTCAATCAGTTGCGACGTGCAAGGGACATTCGCACCCGGGCGTGAATGACGACGGGGCAAGAAAGAAGCAGACGAGGACGTGGGGTGCTGTGAGATGAAGAGGGAAGAAGACTGGAGCGGCAAAGGTGCCTAGGAATTGCCAGACCAGGACGTGAGCTGAATCGGCACGTACCGCAGCCGAGAGCAGCTGGCACAGAAGGCGCTTCGAACGCCGGCGCACAACCGCCGGCGTGCCCGCCGTCACTCCGAGGTCGACTTCGAGGCGCGCAGCGGGCTGTAGCGGCGAAGGTAACGGCGAGCAGCGCAAAAGCGCTGAAATATTGGTCAACGCCCCGCGACCGGGGAGAACTTTAAAAGGGAACGTTGGTAGGGAGAGATAAAATAATGCACGGAGCTAGCAGAGAAACTAAAAATTTCAGCCATTTTAAGTAATTTACCAATAGAATTTTTATAAAAATTGTGTTTGGTTTATGTTATTCACAGTGGCGATAAATTATTTGAGAGTATTATGTAATTGTTGACAAATTGATGTTAAATTTGTTTTGAGACTAAATGTCGCAAATCTGAATCCCGCGTCACTGGGCAGGTTAAACAGAAATTGGAGTAAATTTCACGTGTAAACTGATCGACAGGAATTCCCAGGTTAAATAGGCGAAAGAAATGAATGAAGGTTTCATGCATTAAAAGAGAAAGGTACCATAGATTCTTGTTGTTCTGTGTATTTTTTGTGTGTACTCAGTGTAACCATTTAAAAGGGTTTCAGAATATTAAACCTAGTTTAATTGATTTATGTGTACTTGTTTGAATTTCCTTTCAACACCCAAAAAGATCCCACTGCCCTGAGGTATCACAAAGCTTGCAAGAGCATGATATCTGCGAATCAGGCGCCTAAGAATTGCTGGGCGGGGATGTTCGTCAGAATATAAGGTAAAAATTAGTTATTTTGGATAAAGCTGTCTGTTCAAAACTTTATGGCTAAATTCATTGAATTATACATACAATTTTTACTGTTTTTAATGAAAATAAATCATATCAAATATCAGATATTTTTGAAAATAAGTCTCAAACAAGGATCTATTACTTCAACATTGTGCAGGACTTTTATAGCCGAAACTCTAAAAGAACAATTTAGAAAATGTAGAAATATGAGAGTGACTATCAGAAACATGAAGGTATCTTCTTTATTCTTTTCTGACAACCAGGTCCAACTCATTGAAGATCAAGATGGTATTGAATCAATGTTAAAGAAGTTAGAAGAAACATAAAAAATAGGGACTCTGGTAAAATAATGAAAAATCAAGGTATATGGTTGTAGGGAAGTCTGGAAATTATCTACAGCAGAAATAATAATTTGAATGGCTAAGGATTTTACATATTGGAGAGACTCTTATGATTCTCGATTATGAGGCTCAGGGAACTGTGATGATATTGATAAAATAAGCAAAAGAGGGGCAATGACTAGCAATTTTTTAAACATTCTCTGGAACAAGAATATTAGAAATAAAACTCAAAGATAAGTATGCAAGACAGAGGTTGAGAGTTGTTACACATGAATAAGAAATTTAGTTTAAAAGGGATGTTAACACAGTTAAATGCTATCAAGATAAATTTTTGGAGGCAATGCTGTCAGTATACCTTGTTTGACAGAGTATGTAACAAAGATATTAGAAGTATAAAGCAAAGAGACAAGTTATAGAGAACGTGGAATGCAGCAACTTGCTGAATGAAACTTCACAAGGCAGATGGTAAATCCCAAAGACTTTGGATTCTCTGTAAATGTAAGAACTGCAACTGTATAGCCATGTAAATAAGAGAATCAATTCTGATGGAATATCTAAACAAGTTTTTGAATGGATCCCTTCCAAAAGAAAAGCAGATGTTATATTTCATTTTAACATTACTGGGGTGTGTGATAATATTATTTTTAAATTTAATTATCTTAAAATTCAGATCAGAAGAATTTTCTCGAAGAAACTGATGGGTTGATCTAACTGAGGAACATTTGGGAGAAAAAAATATTCAGAACCTTCCAAAGGAGATTGTCATTTTAGCCAGGGTCAGGAGTGATGAAACAAAACAACAAGCACCATCACAAAGAGGTAAGTGTTTAATTTGTGGCACACATAAGGACAAAGTTTTATCAGCAATGTAAGAAGAATGTTTGTAAGAAACCTAGTGTTTCCATTACAAATTTTATTATTTGTAATAGTGATTAGTTAGATATCGATTAAACTGTTTTGTGGCAGGTTTAATTAAAATGTTTTTAAAAGAATCATTAAAGAAATGAATTTACTTTAATATACTTTCTATAGTTCTATAATTCATAATTGAAAGCAATAAACGCAACAGCAGTAAAATCAATGAGTGTGCCCATTCACGAAACTTAAAAAGATGCACCCACTGAGGGTTAATAAAAAAAACTTGTAAGGTTAGTACTTTCACTGCACAGAATTTTGTCAAATAATTTGCTAGAATGCTGCAAAAATGGCAGAGACTTTCAAAAATGTTCTTACTTTGAGTAAGAATGGACAAAATAAAAATTATAAAATGTATTAGTTTAAGGGCAACATTCTGCAATCACGAACATTAACAAACTTTTTAGGAATAAAAATGACGAAAAATGATTTTTAATTTGTAGTAAGAGGTTGATGAAAAGATTAATAATTCCAGAAAGTAATAAAAAAAGATGTACTCCTTTTGAAAAGTATGGTAAAATAGTTTTAAGACCACAATCATTCATATTTGAAACAGTAAATTGCCTGAAATATTTAACTTGCAAACCAGTGATCTCATATGGACTTCCATTTAATGATATAAGCTGCTAATACAAAATCTTACACAAACTCCTCTACGAACCACAACCAACTACACAGAATCTGAATGCAGTACAATAATGATGTATAACTGTGCATCAAGATGTACAACTCATAATGTAGATAATACCTTGTACATGTAGATTATACCTTGACATTTTAGTTTTCCTGAAAACCTTCTGTGAAAACTTGAGTGGGTAGTTCAATTATATATAATGAAGCCAGGATATTTAAAAATCTATTGATACATATAAATGTTTATTTTCCTCCCCTGGGTGATGTGAATGTCTAGAACATCCCCAAATGTTAACAAAAATTGGTTAACAATAGCGTTTGCCAACACAAAAAAATTTAGACCTTACACTGTGACTGAGTATGCTGCTGCTGTTGTGTAGATACGGTTGGGATGGAGACCGTGAATGTTTATTGTTTTTACTGTATGTGACTAAGAGGCCTTGCCTTGCTATGTAATGAATTCAAGTCGTTTATTAAATTATCTAAATTACTTAATTCAGTTTAACCTTTTTCGTGATTCACCACTGCTATTCTCAACAATGGTCATGGGCCCAGATACGTATGAATTATGAAAGAATTCATTTCTGACATTGGAAGAATTGGCAACAACTACGAATTACGAAACATTTTTTTGAAAACTGAATTATAAAAGAAGCTGATATGTCTTCAGGTGTGGTACGGATCGAATCGCTATCTCGTGACAATTATGACACATGGCGAATACATATGAAAGCTTTGCTGGTAAAGAACAAGACTTGGAATTATGTCATAGGTATTAAGAAGAGACCTGAACCCCAAGTCGATGGAACGAATGCGGCTGAAATAGATGAATGGAAAGAAAAAGATAGCGAAGCTTTATCTGACATTATACTCGCAATTCAGCCTTCAGAATTAAAGCTAGTTAAAGACTGCAAGACAGCAAATGAACTTTGCAAATGATTAGAAAATATATACCAATCCACTGGTCCAGCTCGAAAGGTGACATTGCTTAAACGAGTCATTCTTTGCCGAATGGGCGAAGAAGATGACGTCGAGAGCATTTAAGAAGATTCTTTGACGCTGTCGACAAATTAAAGGACATGGAGGTAAATATTACGATAACCTGTTGTCCATATTACTGTTGTATAGCCTGCCGATAGCTATGAAAACTTCCGTGTGCAATAGAGTCGCGAGCGAAATACCAAAGCCAAACGCTCTTGAATAAAGATAGTAGAGGAAAGCGGCCAGAAGATCTAGCAATCAAGAAGCATCGCAGAATGCTTTAGCGGCGACAAGAAGCCAACTCATCTAAAGAAAAGTTCTTCAGTGTACACAAATGACAAAAATCGAAGAACAAATAATGGAAACGAAGTTATAACTTGTTTTAAATGTAAGAAGCCAGGTCATATAGCCAGGAATTGTCGTTGAACCAGAATAACGCAAATGTGAGCAACGCGAATTCGTCCCTGCATATTACAACAGATGTTGCACCATGTTATTTTGCTGATCCAGCGACCAGCGAAGGAAGCGTGTGGTGACTGGATAGTGGATGCTCTTCCCATATGAGCAATAACCTCTCCAGATTCACCGCAGTGGATTCACAGTTTTCGGAAACTCTGAGGTTAGCGCGACTCGTCAGCTAGTATCGGCGAAAGGTATTTTAAAAATTTCACGCAAGTGGACAGGCGCTCAAAGCTTACGATCTAGAGATACTTTGTAGCGTACAAAGTTACTGAACAAATTTGCTTTCAGTAAGCAAGATTGTTGATAAAGGCCATACAGTTGTTTTTAATAAATCTTCCGCACGGGTTTTAAATGCAAAAAAGAAAATTTTATTAATCGCCGAAAGAAAGAATGGTCTTTATTATGTACGAGAATCACTATTAAATGAAATGTCATACAAGGTGATAGAGCAAACAGAGCTCAACAAATATAAGACAGGTTGTTCACTGTATGACTGGCATGTCCTCTTGGGACATTTAAACATTAAAGCCCTCCGGGAAGCTTTGAAGAATGGTACATTATGCGGAATGCAAGTTGATGATCCCGATTCTTCTTTCAACTGTAGTACCTGCTTAGAAGCTAAGATGACTCGAAAGCCATTTACAGGGAATTCAGTTAGAAAGACGTCAATTGGAGAATTAATTCACAGTGATGTCTGCGGTCCAATGCGAGTGTTATTGAATGGCGGTGCACGATACATCGTCACTTTCATAGATGATGCAAGTCGATGGTGCGAGGTAGCAGTTATTTAACACAAGAATCAAGTATTTAGTAAATTCAAGGAATTTGTGCAAATGATAAAAACTCAAAAAGGCATAAAAATTAAAGCATTCCAATCTGACAATGGGACAGAATATTTAAATAGGGAGTTCAAAGATTTTTTGAGAAACACCGGAATCAAACATCAACTCACCGTGGAACCCAGAGCTAAATGGGATAGCAGAAAGGAAGAATCGTACGCTGATGGAAACGGCAGATGTTTTTTGATACAATCGGGTCTTCCAGACAGCTTTTGGGCTGAAGCTGCCACTACCGCGAACTACGTGAGGAACTGATGTTCAAGTAATTCGTTAAATGGACGTACGCCGTATGAAGCATGGACAGGGACTGTTCCGAACGTAAGTAACTTACAAGTCTTCGGATGTGATGTATACATTCTAAATAGATCTGTGAACATCGGGAAATTAGATCCATGAGGAAAACCGGAAAATTTTTGGGCCTGACGACAGATCGAAGGGGGTACGAGTATATGTTCCCGAGTGGCGAAAAGTTGTAGTGTCACGTGATGTTAAATTTTTAAGTAATATTAGCCAAAGGAAAGATGTTCAAAACGTGACGTTCTATCCTACTCATACATTTCCCTACAATGCACGAGCACGCAAAGATTCAAGTTGCGACGATCAGGATATTGATGTGACTTTGAGTACAATCAATCAAATGTCAAGTAAGCAACTTTGTTCGTCGAGCAATCATCTGAGTGATAGAAGTGAAGAAGAGAACTTAAACAACGGTGGTAACAACACGAACGGAGAACATTCTTCACGACAGATACCAGGGAGACCATGCAAGTTGCGATCTGGAAAACGCGGAAGACCTCGTAAAGAATGTAAGATGCAAGACGAGTGTGAAATACGCTACGAAGGTGAAAATTATGTAGCATCTATGGCGGAATTTCCGGTAAAATCGGCTGTATCCGGTCCCGATAAAATGGAGTGGATGTCGGCAATGGCCGAGGAATTTATTTCTGTTTTAAAGAATCAAACTTGGAGCCTTGCAAAACGCCCCAGCAACAGAGGAACAATTCGAAGCCGTTTTGTTCTTAGAAACAAATACGAAGAACATGGAAAAATCACCAGAAGAAAGGCAAGAATCATAGCTCAAGGTTTCGCTCAAAGACCAGGTATTGATTATAATGAAACGTATGCACCAGTTGCATGACTTAGCTCCATTCGTTTAGCTATAGCCATGGCCGCACAAGAAAATATGTTTATTCGGCAATTTGACATTACCACAGCATATCTCAACGGCATACTAGATGAACTTGTATACGTGGAATTGCCAGAATATACACGAGAAGTTCTGGAGTTTATAGTCGCCCATGGACAGGCATTGCCTGACATAATTGAAGAGGCTAGAATAACTCTGAAAAGGTTGGATCAAAACTATGTTTGTAGAATGAAGAAAGCACTCTACGGTTTGAAGCAAGCGGGTCGCTGCTGGCACAAACACGTCAATGAAGAGTTAATTAAATTTGGAGTTGCAAGCTTCTACCGCTGATTCGTGTGTTTATGTAAAAGGAACGGGAAATGATCGTTTAATAGTCATTATATATGTGGACGATTTCTTAGTTATTTCTAGTCGATCGACTGATATTGACAATCTTTACAAATTCCTACGAAATTCTTTTGAAATTAAATATTAGGGTGAGGCCAAATATTGTTTAGGAATTGAATTTTCTAGAAATAATCGATGTATATCGTTAAATCAGAAGAAATATATCAACGATATAATGTGCCGGTTCGGCATGTTGGAATGCAAGCCCGTCGCTACTCCTATTGAATCTGGTTCCAAACTCGGAGAGTTGATCGGATGGTCAGAAAATGACGGGGAGAAACCACCGTATCAACAGCTTATAGGTGCACTAATGTACTTGGCAGTGGCGACTCGCCCTGATATATCTCATAGTGTTAGTGTCTTAAGCCAATACAATGAAAATTTTGGGAAAATTCATTGGCAAGCAGCAAAAAGGGTACTGAGATATTTGAAGGGTACTATCGATCTACGTATTACCTATGAACCCGGTAAGGAGACCAAAAATCTCATTGGGTTTGTAGATGCCGATTGGGCCTCGTGCTTTCAAGATCGCAGATCTTTTACAGGATTTGTTTTCACAATGACAGGAGGACCCGTATCCTGGGAATTGAGGAAGCAGCGAACTGTTGCGTTGTCATCGACTGAGGCTGAATACATGTCAATTAGCGAGGCAACCAAGGAGGCAATGTACTTAAATCGTTTGGCTACGGAAATAGGCGGCGTGATGTCTTCCTCAATTCATTCCTCGATAAAGTTGATGAACGATAATATTGGTGCACAGAAGCTAGCAAAAAATAATGTTTTCCATTCGAGAACGAAACATATTGACGTTCGTCATAACTTCGTTAGAGAGGCGTTATTGTCTGGAGAAATAGAATAATCTACAGGTTGACAGACCAAATGCCAGCCGACATGTTAACGAAATTCTTAACGAAACCGAAACTGTGGAGTTGCTTGCAACGTATCGGTATCAAATAGCATTGGGATACATAACTGAAACTATGGAATTGTTTGCAACACATTGATTTAAGACACGAGGTCTACAGCCGTTCGGTCCTCGAGGGGGGTTGTTGACGATATATACTACTCAGACCTTACACTGTGACTGAGTATGCTGCTGCTGTTGTGTAGATACAGTTGGGTTGGAGACCATGAATGTTTATTGTTTTTACTGTATGTGACTAAGAGGCCTTGCCTTGCTATGTAATGAATTCAAGTCGTTTATTAAAGTATCTAAATTACTTAATTCAGTTTAACCTTTTTCGTGATTCACCACTGCTATTCTCAACAGAAAATATGCCTTTGCATTTCATGAAAATCAATGTGAATATGTAATTCAGAAAAAAGTTAATCAAAGATAGTGTGATCTGGTATCATTGGTTTTCCTTCACACTACAAGTTATAATTCTCCAAGTTACTTAGTTTCTCAAAATTTCAAATAGCATTCTTCATTTCTCTATTCTTCTAAATTTTATAAGTTATACTTAATTAATTTGCACACTTCATAAATGAAAATGACAGCACTCTCTAAAAAACACACAGGAGAAATTTGTAAATCAAAAAAAAGTTCTGACAATTTAAATTGTCATTATCCTAATTTCGAATAATTTAATAACAATTTAAAATAGATAATCAGTCTTAAGAATAAGAAATTGAATAAAAAAAAAAAAAAAAAATTTTTATACTATATATACCTAGTAGGAGCAAGAACAAACAAAGAAACAAACAAAAAAACAAACATGGTTGTTTGCCAATGTTTCGGAAAATGAATTTCCATCCTTAGGGCTATACAAAATGAGGTAGCAAG
This sequence comes from Teleogryllus oceanicus, assembly GCA_964035755.1. NCBI lineage: Eukaryota > Metazoa > Arthropoda > Insecta > Orthoptera > Gryllidae > Teleogryllus > Teleogryllus oceanicus. The sequence goes on along the minus strand of CAXIVR010000008.1, from coordinate 106,273,080 downwards.
AAAAATTACATAGGGTCACCAAAAGCAACAAGTCCAATACAATTACACTATCTTGGTACAGTTGAACACAATATTGAGAGAATTAATACATGATTTCACACATTGCAACCACCAACAGAGTACACTCGTGAATAAATAAACTGCTACATATTTTTGAGTTAAGACTCACTGAATGTGAGGAAGATACAAACACCTTCACCACACCTACACATACAATGACTACTAATGGTAGAATGTTGGGCAGTGAGAAGAAAATTCTTATTATGACTATGTGAAGCAACAAAACATGCTTCTGGTAAGGGTCTGTAATTGAACATGATATACACCTTGCTTAGTTAGGTAAAAATTACATGACAAATGATCTGTTATTTATTTATTTATTTTCTCCCTTTCCTAACTTCCTTTCCAAATGCTATTCTAAATTATAAGGTCTTTTGAGCGACTGTAGTAAATTGGGACATACCAAAAAAGAAACCGGATATGAACATATAGTAACACTTCTATATATAACAATACATTTCTAAATAAAGAAGTATGTTAAGATCTTCATACAAAAACATAACTAAACTTATCTAAAGAATGTTAATTATAGAAGTGTTATAATATGTTCATATCCAGTTCCTTTTTTTGGTATGTCCCAATTTACTACAGTCAGTCAAAAGACCTCTTAATTTACAATTGCAATTGAAAAGAAAGTAAGAAAGCGGAGAAAATAAATAAATAATAATAATAATAATAATAAAGGAAATAAATAATTAACAGATCATTTGTCATGTAATTTTTACATAACTAAGGAAGGAATATATCATGTTCAATTAATTACAAACCCTTACCGGACGTATGTTTTGCCTCACATAGTCATAATAAGAATTTTCTTCTCACCACTCAACGTTCTACCATTAGTAGTCATGGTGTGTGTTGGTGTGGTGAAGGTGTATGTATGTTACTCACATCCTGCAAGTTCCCTTATAGTCAAGAATAAGTAGCAGTTTATTTAATTATGTGTGTACTCTCTTGGTAATTGCAAGGTATGGAAATCATGTATTAATTCCTTCAAAATTGTGATCAAACTGTTTCCAGGTAGTGTAATTGTATCTGACATGTATTTGGTAGCCTTATATAATTTTTCTTTCTTCTTTCTCATTTTGTATAGCCTTAAGGATGGAAATACATTTTGTGAAACATTAGCAAACAATCATGTTTTAAAAGATTGTTTTGCTCTTACAGACCAAGCCCCGTTTACCTGACTTCAGTATATTATTTAGAGACATTAAGGATTCTCCACATAGAAAAATATATTGAAACACCCATAAAGGCAGCAATTGTGAAGTGAATATCAAATACAGTTTCAAAAACTTACAATTACAATTATATAGTATGGGTATATTTGTATTAATTTAAATTCAGAGAATTTCAGTTTGAATTCTGAAAACTTTATCTATTGTCTTTCAATATGCATCTTAAAAATATTTATAACCCCCCATTTATGAATACCTGAAATGTAATTAATTACTTACGTATCAGGCATTGAAGAAGGAATATTTTCTTCTACCCATTTTAAATCATCCTCCTGAAATGTGAAAAAAAAAAAAAGTATGTAAAATCACCAAAAACTTTTAGCAAAAGCAATATTTTTATAAATGTTGTTATCAAATGTGTATTTTTGAAATTAAGCCACCCAATCAATACTATATAGAACAACCAGATCAGATGATTCACCCAGAATGACTGGAGGTATAAAAAGCAAACTATTTACATAAAGAAAAGAAAGAGGAATGAGATGTGAAAAAAAAAAAAAAGGATATGGAAGTAAATAAAGGGGGGGAAATGTAATTAAAAAGTCTTGAGGAAGAAGGATGGCTAATGGTGAATGGACGAAAAGAAGGGTAAGGGTAAGGGTAAGTATATGAACACTGGTGGTAGATAAAAGGGCACAATTATAAATTTTGAGATTATGGGGGAGGATTAATGGAATGAAATTGGTAGTCTAAAGGTGGGAGGGAGTCTGAGTAGATTTGTATCACCTTCCAATTATTGTAGGGAAGAGCATATAAAAAGAAAAATATTATATGAAGGGAATATTGATCCACAAAAAGAGTAGAAATTTACAAAAATAAGATCGGCAAAATAAGAAGGGAATGTAGAAGAAATAAGTTAACGAGTTGACATGTTAAAGAGATTTCTCGACAATTAAAAAAAAAAAAAATTGGAAGGAAGGACAAAAAGGGGGATGTAGAGTGAAGCAGGAAAAAATGTGAATACACAAAGAAATAGAGAAGCGTGGGCCAAACAAAGGAAGGAAACAATTTATAAGGTTATGCACCAGGGAAAAAGTAGAGGAAAATAGGTGTAGCATTAAGGGGTAAAATGCGAACAAGAGGTTTGGAAGATGATACAATAGGAAAAGAGTGGTGAGAGGATACAGGAAGGTATAGAATTGTATGAATTGAAGGCGAGGAGAAAAGGGGAATGAAAGAAAGAGAAGGGAAAAGAAAGAAAAAAGAGAGGGAGAGAGAGAGAAAGAAAGAGAGAGAGAGAAAGAGAGAGAGAAAGAAAGAAGAGAGAGAGAAAGAAAGAGAGAGAGAAAGAAAGAGAGAGAGAAAAGAAGAGAGAGAAAGAAAGAGAGAGAAAGAAAGAGAGAGAAAGAAAGAGAAGAGAGAAAGAAAGAGAGAGAGAGAAAGAAGAGAGAGAAAGAAGAGAGAGAGAAGAAAGAGAGAGAGAGAAAGAGAGAGAAGAAAGAAAGAGGAGAAACAACAACAAAGTAAGAGGAGAACAATTAGTGAATGCAATGTGGACATGGTTGTGAAGAATGAACAGATATTCTGAAGAAAATGAGAAGAAAGATTTTTAAAGAATGGAGAGAGAAAGAAAGAAAGAGAAGAAAACAAAGGAGAAACAACATTAGATACGAATAATGACAAATGGGTTTTTAGGAAAAGGAGAGTGAGAGATAACATAAATTTTAAATTTTTTTTGGTTAAAGAAAGAGGGGAAATTTTTCATTTTAAATTGTTTCCATAGGTAAATAAAGGAAAATTAAAGATATAATGAGCAAAATGGGGATTAGTGAAGTTTTGAAAGAATATACAGTCTAACTATATTTAGAAACAAGATGTAGGATGAAGGTAGAAGAGAGAGAATGTAAGTTTTTGGATGAATAAGTGTGTTACGCAAGGTTGTCCACTGTGTCCTTTGTTTAATATTTATTTAGCGGGTTTAGAGAGATACATGGAAAGAGATCAGGAAGGAGTAGGCGCTTTTGCAGGGAAAAACTAAGATCTCTAACCTATGGAAATGACATAGTGTTAAAGATCAGAAGGGATGTCATGAAAGAGTGATGTTAGGAGATTTATTGAAGAGAAATTTTTGGAAGAGACTTCATCATTAAGCATATAAATAATTAAAATTAGAGGTGGAGGGATGAGGAGTGGGTGAAGTGGTTTTCAAAAGGGGAGAGAATTGAGCAAGATAAGGAATCCAAAAGATAACTGAGTGCAAGAAGGTCAGGTCAAAGAAACAATAAGGAAATGGGATGATGTTATGACATTGGTATTGAAATGGATCTTCCTTTGAACATCAATCTTGATTAATATTCATTTTAATTATATACAGCTCCAGCTATCCTTTAATTTGATTACTAAATAATAAATAAACCATATGCCCAACTGGGTTATGGTTTATGCTCCCCTTTTTATTAAGTTTCCTTCCTATCTATTCTCTAATGTCCAATGTTTGCTTTTTGTTATTCGCGCAATAATTTCATCATTAATCACAAAAGGGGATTGTTGCGAGCTACAAATTTAATTTTCATGGGTCGACAGGATCGTCCACTCAAAACTGTGTGACAAAAATATTACACAAGGTATGTTTTTCTTTACTCTGCAATTTAATCATTGGAATAACAACCCAAGATATCAAAACAGATTCGAGTTTTTGAAAAAAATTATAATTTCAGCTTCTTTTCCATGACTTACAACTTTTTTTTTATCCTAGCTGTAAATTTCTGATTCACAACACACAGCAATATCAATGGCACAAAAACACGAACATAAATATTTTACCTATCAATTCCTCTCATGCACACTATACTTACAACCTAGACATTCTTTATTATTACAGCAAAACCCCTTTATAAGAGACACCTGGGGGAATGGAATTTTGTCTCTTATAAGCGGGAACTCTTATAAATGGGAAATGGGTTTTGACACATTTAATGAAATGTTACCACATTTTTTATGGAATAGTAAGATTTGTATGTTATTTTAAACTTGAGAAAACATTAATAACTTGAAACCAGAGCCCATTTAGCCAGATCTTTTGAGTTTTAATGTACAACAAAATCTTGTTGTACGATAGAAGAGATAATACCTGATGTTATTATCCTTTCTATATAAAACAACTCAATTTTCTGTTGCCCACCTTCAACGGCGAGGACGTTGAGTTGGATTTTGGGAGACAAAAGTATGTACAATATTTACAACTAATACTAATATTTACAATTGTGTACAGCTATTTACAAATGCTCAGTAATCTAAAACTTATTTTTTTTTTAATAGGAAGTTATATCCATCTTCTTCCTATGAGGTCTCATTGCTAATAACTTCCTTTCAGCAAAATTAATTGCAGTCAATGTTGACTCTGAAGCACCTTTGTTTAACAAATAGTTTCTCACTGACTCCATCATCTTAACGGCTTCACTATGTGATGGTAGTGGTGGACTCTCGTGATAGTCTTCCACATCATCACCATCACTCTGGTTGTCGCAAAGGTCTGAAATGCACGAAATGCCAGCAGTTGCCACTTCTTTATCTGCAGTAACGTACTCTTCAAATGTAACCCCAGCTTCTAAATCTCCAACTCTTCCATGACAATTTCTTCCTCTGGAACAATTCCTACATTCAGGTTGAATCCAGCCTTCTTAAAGCAATTGGAAATGACATCTTGATGCACATCATTCCAAGACGAGGAAATCCAATGAATGGCTTGGAGGACGTTCACTTTGATGTAGGTATTACACGCATCAAGATTGGTGAGGAGTCTTCTAACCACCATCTTCCTGTACTTGGTTTTAAAATTGTTAATAACACCCAAGTCAAGTAGTTGCAGCTAACTCGTACAATTGGGGGGGAAAAATATCACGTTAATATTTTTTAGGAAGGAAGTATCAGGAGGACGAGCTGGACACTTATCAATAAAGAGGAGAATTTTTCTCCCAGCACTTCTCATTTGTGCATTGCCTTCAGAAAATTTCTGAGGTCATCCAGGCATTTTTATTGTTTTTATACTCACAGGGGAGGTGCTGGATACCTTTGAAACATCGCAAACTTCCCTATCACTTGTGGCTTCAGTTTCTCTGTACCAAGAGCATTGGAACAAAGGAGAACTGATAATCGTTCTTTACTCTTGGTACCTCCATGGCTTTTTCTCCTCTAAAAGCACATGTTTTGCTGGGCAACATCGAAAAGAAAAGACCCGTTTTCTCAGCATTAAAAATATCTTACAGTTCACAATCTTTAATGAGGGAAGGTAAATTGTCCTTCCACTCGTCCACTTTTTCCGTACTCACACTGTTGCTTTCCCCACAATTGTTTCTATCCCTATCTATATATATTGTTGTATATATTTTGTTATCCTTGAAACTGGGAGAGATGGCTCAGGGCATCAACTGATGTCACTGCAGTCCCTCTGACGAGGAGGTCCCAGGATCGGGTCCTGATGGTGGCAGGATTTCTGACATTAGCTTGTCAGCTACATCAAATTGAGACGCTGTCTGGCTGAGAATTCTAGCAGGCAGCTGCTCTGATTGATAGTTTTCCATGGTTTCTCCAATCAACACCAGGCGAATGCCAGAGCAGAACCGTAACAAATGGGCCACGAGTCGCATGCAATCTTTCCTACCTCTTCCTTGTGCTATCCTCTCCCCTTACACACAGTTACACAAACATGCATGCCAGAAGACCAGTCGGGAGCTTAGAGCTTGTCCCAGCTGGTGCGATGCCCCACAAGTGGGAGATACCTGGATGGAAAACCCCTGCTAGCCGACGGTAGGTCAACACTGGACCTCACCATCCAGCGGGATAAGAACACCGTCACCTCCCAAAGAAAACATGCACCACACTTACGGGACTAGTAGTTGATGCACACAGAATCATTAACAATCACCCAATTATCCTTAAATTTATCTTAACTTATAAAACTAATGACAGTTCTTGATCTTCATACATGTTAGAATGATATTAATTAGTTTCTCACTTCCCTATTCGATTCCTCTGCATACTTGAATGATGGATTTCGTTGTTTACCTCCGGCCATTGGCAATATCATCCTGTGTGTCACTGGATCTTGTTCAGTACGATTTTGGTGACCATCAATTTTTAAATCTTTTTTATATTAATTTTTCAGAGTTAACCCATATACTAACAAATTATGTGCAGTCACAGCTCTGCACGTTCTACCTTTTTTACCATGTGAAACCTGTAGTTAACTTTAGTAATTCTTGTATTTCACCTCTGAGTAAATTTATCATTCCTATTTTCAATTCCATTACTAATTTTAACTCCAAGTGCAAACTCATTAACTCCTATGATCTTATTCAGAAAATTAAAGATACAGAAATAGCAAACAATGCCAAGCTAGTTTCATTCGATGCCAACAATTTGTTCACCAACACACCACCCTCTGAAGTACAAGATATTTAAATAAAGCATATCATGAATTCTAAATCCTTTTATAATGTAAAAATAGATTTAATCAAATTATTAGACTTATGTATTGAACACAACTATTTCAAATTTAACAACGTAATTTACAAACAAACTAAAGGATTGGCTATGGGCTCTTAACATTTCCCCTTTATTTGCTGAAATCTTCATGGACCATTTTGAAAATAACTTATTTAATAGTAGTAATCCATTGCTTAAGAATATTATGTATTATTTTAGATATGTCGATGACATTATTTGTCTTTGGACAGCTATGGTCAGGCAATTAAACCAATTTCTTGATTTCCTAAATTCTTTTCACAATAATTTAACTTTTAAAATGGAATTAGATGAGAACCATACCTTAAACTTTTTAGACTTAACCATTTACATAAAAAACAATAAACATAATTTTAAAATTTTTAGAAACTCCATCCAGACAGATATGATCATACCCTTCAATTCAAACCATTGCCATCATAAAAAATTTGCAGTTTTCCATTCATAGATACATAGATTATTCAATGTCCTCATGTCAAAGTTAGAATTTACGGAAGAAATTAACACTATTTTACAAATAGGCCAAACTAATGGTTATAACCCCTCCATCATCAAAAACTTTATCAAAGAAAATGAAATTGAATCAAGAAGGCCTTCCCTCAAAATCTACCCCCTGAAATGAAACAGTTTGTAAGTATACCATATATAGGTCCCATATCCAAAAAGATAGGTAGAATATTTAATAAAGCCAACATAAAGGTTTCTTACAAAACTTTCAACACCCTACAAACGTTATTTCCCAATAACAAATCCCCTATAGTTAGCTTTACAATAAGAAAAAAAGTGGAGTTCACTTATTAAAATGTAATAGCTGTAATTCTCCATATGTAGGACAAACAGGTAGGAAGTTTTCCTGTAGGCTAGATGAACATCTAAGATCATGGAGACTGAAACAAGAGCACTCCACATTTGCGAACCACCTTATTCAAAACAACCACACTTCGACCCGGGTGCCAATTTCAAAATTCTACATTTCGGAAATAAAGGTAACAAACTAATTTTAGAAAATTTAGAAATCCGAAAATTATACAAAAATCTCAACCTAATATGTCTCAATGAGCAATTTCAATTAAAATACAGCGCCATCATAAATTTATTCATTGACTAGCTTTTCCATCCTCATATTTCCTCCCTCACTTTCCCGCAGTCTGCCTTCGTACATCGTACACAGCACAAAATGATACCATGCTAGGACAGTTTCACCATGGTTAATTAAAGGGTTTAATCCATGTTACTTGGGTAAGTACTCTAATTAAATAATTTAATGTTTAGTACATTATGCACTTCCTTATACGATATAGCTTTTCATATGATAATTTGTGAATTTAATTTTATATTGTAGAGCCACTGATGATGTGAAAAATTTCCCGAAACACGTGCATGGCTGAATTTTCTGCCAAGTAAACTTATTTGCCTGCTATTGTGGTTTGATATCTCCTATATTCCGGATATTTTATCATGGATTACCACAAAATCTCCACTGCCACTACTGAACTATTCATTATTATATCATTGTTTACTGGTACATTTCCTTTGCTCCTTTTCCTTTTTTTTATTTCTGTAATCACTACAATTTCTACATGTCTGTCTTAATTTCCATTTGAGTTCTTGTTCCTTGTAATTCAATCCTCTTATATTCCAGATCTTCGTTCTTTGACTTCTTTGGTAACTTTTAATATTATTTTATTTTCTTTATTTGCTTTTTGAGTCTTCTCATTATTGTTTGCTTCATTTGGGGGATAGTATGATACCTCCCTTGTGCATTTTGAAAGGAACAAACTGAAATTCCTCAAGACATGAAGTTTTTTTTTCTATTTTCAATACTTTCAAATTAGGTGTATCCATTGTTATAACCTAGATTTTTAGCTTTTCCTTTTATTCCTATTTATGATTTTACCACTTTTCTCCTTTTTACACATTCTCTTCTGTTTCTGTGCTGCTTGCTAGGTTTCTGACATACATCCTCTTTAATCTTGTTACTGCCTTTAGATCTTTTGTCTCCAGGTTATCCTATTGAATATACATATGTACCTACTATTGTGTTGTGTTTCCCTAAATATCTATTTTAGGTGTTCACTGACTAATGGATGCTTTGGTATTGACTGTGGCTTTCATTCAGAAGGTGGACATTTTTTGTATGACTAATGAGGGGAACCCTTTTTAAACATCAGAAAAAAATGTTGCGAAAGGAACATTTTTAACAAAATCTTAATATAATTAAACTTGATTGTTGATTTGGGGGGTTTTTCTCCTAAAAAAAATCATTAAAAACTTATTACATTAAGACATACAAAAAAAAATCAGAGTACTACACTGTAGCACTGACATACATGGATAGTTTATAATGGTTGAGTAAAATAACAACAACAATAAAAGATGGAATTTATTTTAATACCAACTTATACCATACTTCTCTCCTGTACATCACAGTTTCTATATCTTTTCCTTGTTTTCTTTTTTTCCCCTCTCTTTAAATCTTTACATAGTCATCTACACATTTTTTACTTATTTTAATTTTAATTTTTTGAACTTTCCTTATTATAAAACAACAATAACAACACCTGTGTGTGATATACGAAAAATCTGCATACATTTTCTGCAGAATTTCTACCCTCTCCTTTATTACTCCGGGTTTTAAAACTCTCTTGCAACAGAAAACTCTTAGGCATCGCCGAATTAACTGCAGATCTGATTTTAAGGAAGTGCTGACAAAATAACTACCCCTACACCACCCTTCTCTTTCCTCATCTATCAAAAAGATAGCTCAAATAAGAGAGCAAACTCATACAGATAGTGATGCTTCATACTGCACTCCTTTTGGAAGACTGCCACAAGAAATAAATATGCCCCAGTTCAAATCATAAAAACAGCAGTTCTACTGCACATAATACTCTCATCTGATGTACAAGCATCAGCCTCCCACTCCTTTGTACTGTTGAGGTCCAAAAACTCCTAGTAGCTCTGTACTTACATAACCACCTGTGATCCAAGGGCCTGTAGGAGTACTTGGAACTAATTAAGTGTTGGGGAGGAAAGTGACGAACAGGTATCATGAATATTATGATTCGCAGTCCCACTAACAGCGCAATATAGTGTTGTAACAGAGGTTGATGGAGGAGGTCAAAAAAAATTTTAATCCTTGGAATTATTGAAAATTAAGGTTTGAATGAAATAAACCATTTTTTATGCTTGTATTGCTCTATTTGATCCACGCAAATTTTGAACCATTTATGTAAAAATATCAAAAATGATTGGAGCTTTATGTAAAGTATATTTCTCTAATACATAAAATATCTGTTTCAAATTCAAGAGGCCATGGCAGCAGTCATTGATTTAGGAATATCTATTTTTGTGAAGATTCTGAATATTTTTAAGACATTACTGTCATTCACAGCTGGGTAAGTGGGCAGATGCACATATGGTTTGGGGAAAATGCACATTTTCAGTATCAAGGGTCCACAAAATGTGGATTCTGACTTATCTACTACATTGAAGAAAGTAATTTACTAATATAGGGCAAAAAAAATCCACTTATCAGGCACCTACAAAACGAGATTCTCTAAAAAAGCAGCACTTTCTCCAGCAGCATTACAAATCTTCCTACATACTATACACAGCAGAAAGTAAAAATATCAAAATACAATATGAAAACATTACTTCTAAATCCTTACCAAATGCATCGTTAACAAATTGTTCATCATCTTCGTCTTCATCCTCATCCTCTGGTGCATCTAACAGAGGTGAGAAGGCATAGCGTTGATTGTTATTTCCAGGTCTCCACAATATCATAATTACCAGCAAAAGCAGAGAAAATAACAAATGCCAATAGGCATCATCAAGCCATAATGCTTTCCAATCCTGGAACATTTAATTACACACAATTAGCTCAAAAACATCTTCAATATTTTATCATTATAATTAATGTTGTTATACTGTTGTTAAATTTTTACTATTATATTATTGTTGTTGTTATTGTTGTTGTTATTGTTATTATTATTGTTGTTATTTTATTGTTGTTATTATTGTTGTTGTTATTATTATTGTTGTTATTGTTATTCTTGTTATTATTATTATTTTGTTTTATTATTATTATTATTATTTCCATTATTAAATATCAGTTTTCCTTAATTATACAATGTGGTATCATTTTCCCAGTAGTATAGGCCACACTAGAGCAAATAAAAAGTGAACAAATATTTATCAATAAACAATTATCTTTAAAAATGTGTTTCTCCAAAAAAGTAATTTCACGCTCATTAAAAAGTCATTCAATAAATAAATTTTAAAAAATTGTATGAGTAAGTTTCAAATTACAAAATAACAAACTAAGTAGGAACCTATCACACAAGAAAAAGAAAAAAAGAAAAGGAAGACAAGACGCATGTGTGCCCCCCACGCACGCAAGCACAAGCGCACACATCCTGCATAAGTCACAGGGTAGAGCGCAGGACTGCTACAGAATTTTTCCTGATTTGAGATATAAATAAAATTTGTCATGAAATAAGTCAATTCATTTCATTAGTTGGCAGATAATTCCACCCACTTTTTTCTATGAGATCCCTGTAATTAAACATTACAAATACCGCAATTCAATCAATCAACCAACCATTCATCCATCGCCACACAAGCACTGTGCTACAAAAAGCAAGCATAATCCTGAAAGTAAGGACTGTCAGATCACAGCCTGGAGAAAAGAGGACATACACTCATCGTCAAGAAGGAACTTTATGTAGACAAAAATTTTGCACATACATAATTTTTTTCATTACTATAAGTGATAAAATATTATCTTTATTTTTCACTTCCACATAGAAAATGCTAATTGCTACAAACTGCATTCATTTCATTGGAAATTGTTTACATAATCAAATCTGCTTTGGAAATCAAGAAATCATTGAAATTTCAACATGATTGATGCATAATTTTATATTTTATGATCAAAATTACTTTCGTTGTACAACCCAACAGTCCACAATCTACCAACATTCTTCCCACATTACTATTTTGAGACAGAATTATGAAAACATAGTGTATAATCATCAATTCTGAATAAATTTCTGGATTATCATTCTGCCCATTGTAAATGATATGGCTCTGATTTCGTCACACTCAATATTATTGCTAACTAATTCTTTCAAATCACAAAACTGATAAAAAGCTTTCCTACAATCTAAAACTCAAATTCTTTGCATTAAGATATTTTACACATCACCATAGAAGATAATATACATATTATCTTGACAGGCTTCAGTAAGTGTGTCACTGTGCACTTCCAAAAGAAAGGAACTAGCAGATATGATCTTCACACTTTGACTTGAACAAATGAATATATTACGAAATCTGACAGCAGTTAATAGAAGACTTGTAATGTTCCTAGAGCTGCCAATGCAACAGTTTGGCCTTGGAAGACACAAAAGACATAAATGGTCCTCGTGCAAAACATCACCAAAACCTATTTTTATTATTCCACAGCACTTCAAAATTTGGACATATGGGATTTCCATGGTGTTGTGCCAGCCAGTGAAATTTCAAGTCAATCTGAGTGTCCAGCAAGGTAAGAAGTGACGTCACCATATGATCAGGGGTCTGACAAGCTAAAGAGTAGTTGTACCCAAAGAATGGTATGACACCAGAATGGAACACCATGCATTATATCCATGCACATGACTATAGGCCTTCAGAAAAATCCTGAAGATTCACACTAACTGACAGGTTCAACAGCAAAGAAAAGGTTAAGGATGTCGGTTTTTCAGCAATAGAATAATTAAAATTCTTAATCAAAGAATGCAACCCTGTGTAAATGGAAAAATTTACCAAGCTATCCAGTTTTATTTTCAGCGGGTTTTACATTAAAATGAAATCCTAAAGAGAATATACATTGTATATCATTGTCATTGTATATCACTGTCATCAATATACATTGTATATTGTATCAATAAACATTGTATGATAATTTGGAGTTCTAATTGAAAGACGTGCAAGGAACATTACACCCATGCAAGAAACATTACACCAGTTTGAGTCAAAAAATACTTACTGTTAAACAAGAAGCTAATCGATGGTATCTGATTGAATATAGCATGAACACCAAAGAAGAAACAACAGCAAAAATAAGTGTATTGGTGAAATGTCGGTACAGCGATAGTTTTACCAGATTCCTGAAAACATATAAAACCATACGATAAGTTTAACAGGCTTCACTCAGAGCATTTAGATACGATGAGGAAATCATTTTTGCTGATTCATAACTGATGCATGAGCCAGTGTCAATCTGAGAAACTGGGAACCTGAGTGCCATCTGGGAACCAATCATCTCAAATGAAAACTCTCAAATCATTCTCAAATGAAAAGTTAATAGTAAAAGGTCTTCTAAGAAACAAGCAGCAAGGGGATTCACTACTTCATTTTTGCAATAAAAGGTATTTCCATCAAAACCTTGAATCTGATTTTCCACACAAATACAATACTTACTTTCTCAGTAAAATGTATACATGAAAATAAGTAATAATAAAGTAATGATAAAACTGAGCATAAATGGAGATTTCATAATATGTGTACATTCTGAGAGAAACAAAGTTCTCCTAATGTTAAAAATGCAGAAACACAGTACCCAAGGACTTGCATGCACACCAAGAAGAGACAAACCATTAATGCTCACCGTCTTAATCGAAGAGTTCTCGTTGTTTGCGCTAAACTAGAAAATATCCACCAACAAATAGCACTATCCAACACAGCTAGAGGTACACTTGCTAGAAGAAGCTGACGACCTGCTGAATCATCTTTTACTTGACCAACACGTAAATAACTCTCCACTGCAGCCAGTAGCATGTATAATGTTCCTGTCAATATAACCCGATGTAGGGTAGGACCCAAACGTGGCCTGCAAAGAAAGACAAGAAGAAATCAAATTATTGACAAATTAATAATACATTTAATAAGTTAAATAACCTACCTCTTATAACTAAATAATGAAATTAAATAAATCTACATTCTCTACAATTTTTCTTTTAACTCTTTGAAAACTGTTTGAAACTATTTCTTTATATCAATTTCACATCACATCAACTGTTTATTTACATCAATCATATTGGAGAAAAATATTTTAATAAATAAATAAATATGTATCAGGTAATTACTTTAAAGAGTCAGGTAATTACTTTAAAATCTCGGTCTAAAAGCCAAATAATTGGCATTATCTTCTTCTCTCAGATAAGGCTGTAGAAGTTCAAGCTCATAAAAAGCTTGCAGACAGAAGATTCGTCATTTCTAAGAATCTCTTCTATGGTGCTAGCAAGGTAGTGCCTTCAAGTCAGTCCACTCAAAGATTGTAGAAAGAGACAGACTGCAGAGAGCCAGATCTATGGATGAAAAAGTGTTTGAAGCCATCAAAAAGTGTGTGCGTTCGTCAGTGTTCAGAAGAATTACTTTCTGGTTGTCAATAATATTTTCAAGTATATTGCCTCTCGAGCATGACCTTGTGCCACCCCAGGTGGGATTGTGAGCATTAAAGTCCCCCTGAGTAAGAAACAGGGCAGGCAACTGAGAAAACATGTCTTCCAGTTCTTCTTGTGACATAACTTTTCCAGGCAGGATTTAGATGTTGCAAATAGTGTTCGAAATAGTGCAGAAGTTCACACAAACGCAAGATATCTGAAGAGTGGTTCATACATCTATTTCTTTAGTCACCAAGGAGTCGGTGACAAATGTAGAGACTCAGCCATGGGAACGGAGGTCTTCATCAATGTCTTGCCTGTAACAAAACAAGCCATGAAGAGAGAGAGTTTCCTTCTTTGTTTCAGATGGGGCAGGGTATCTGGTTTCTGCATCTCCACTGATGTCTTCAAAGAATACCTCTCAGGCAGCATTGCACACAGAGGTAGCTTTCAGTGTCTGGATTTCGCAATTCAATTTCTTCTACCCCACAACGTGCAAACTGCACCCACAATGTCAGCGAAACTTCTAACCATATCCACAGAGTTACGCATCTGGTACCTATGTTGTGCCTCAGGAAAGGAAACTTTCTCTGAGACCTGGATCTTCTGGATCTCCCTTTCTTTCAAGATGGGGCACTGGTTCGAGTTTGATGGGTGCTTCTCAGAACAGTTTACGCACCTTAGATCTGCGGAGCAGTTCGATTCGTTACATGAGTCTTTTCCACAGTGTATGCAGACAGCAGCGCTCATGCAATGGGGCTGTGAATGTACAAACTTCTGGCATTTAAAGCAGAGGAGAGGATTTGGTACATACTGCCTGACACGGAGATTGTAAAAGCTACATACTATTTTCTCTGGCAGAGATGGACAGTCAGTATCGGCATTTAGGTAGGGGTGAGTACCCCCATGCACTCTCCGCTGGATCTTGTAAATGTTGGATACACCAAAAAGTTGAAAGAAGGTTTTCAGGTTTTCTTCTGCTTCTGATGCAAAGTCTTCGTGGTTCCGCACACCCTTGCAGAAGTTTAAGGTCAGGTGGGCAGACACATGCACCTGGAGGCTGGCTTTTTCCTTTAGATCTGAGATTTTGTTTATCAGTTTGTCAGTGCGGCATTCGAAGAGGATTGGGCCATTTTTCTGATGAACCACTGCCTGAAACTTGCCAAATTTCTCTGGCCAGTTTGATGGGACTTACACTCTTCACTGTTTTGCCATTGTTTCTACATGACATGATGAGGAAACAGGGGTTCGTTGGTCTATCAGATTCTTTACAAAAGAAACCATCTAGGTTCACAGTTTCACCTACAAATCTCTTTCTTACAGAAGAGAGCAGGGAAAGGTTTGTTATCCATGAAGAGGATATCAGATTCATCTCTGTGGTCCCCACTCACCATGGAGCTCAACAAGGGAACACTCCATTGGAGTGCCAGGGTTGCCACAGGGATACAGTAGGGGAATAACATAGTGTTGTACCACAGTGGATACCCCTGCTCACCCCGGAGTTCGGTCCAGGACCTAGTCTGAGCTGATAGATCTGGAGACGCCCGCTAGGCGACACGCATTGGCAACAACGCAGAAGGTATTTGTCCCACATATGACGCATACAGTTTTTACTGTTCTTTTACCAAATAAATCAAATCAAATAAATCAAAAGTAATGGTAGCAGTTCCAAGAGTGGAGAGCTTAAAATCTTGAATTTTTGTTTTGCACATAATATTCAATTTCGTTTTTCTCACTTATACACTTTTCTCTTCAGTCCCCTGAAAAACATAAGTGAAGTTTTACTGCTACTAAATATGGGTGATGTGTAACAATTTCAGTCCCATAGTCCATTCAAATATCTTTCAAACAATACCAGTTTTCTTACAGGACTCAGAAATTTAGCCGGAAAAGAGATAATCTTAAATAGAAATAATTTATAGGATAGACTGGTCTAGCTTGTTGACATTCCAGACTATTTTGGTTTTCTGCAGGCTGAGGGAACCCCTTGCCACAGGCAGAATATTGGTGATCACTACTCATGTAGTCCACAATCACTCACTAGTCTGTCATGATTCGGATAACAGGGTCCTTAGCAGTGCCGATGATTAATAAAGGCACAGTTCCTACCTACTTGGTAAATGTATCCTAGACTGGTCTGAATTCTATGTGGTTTGCTAATGATTACTACTGTAATCCCTTGCTCAAAATGTCAACTAGCTGAGGTGATCAGCTGTTCGGCTCCTGTTTATGAGCAGGAGACTTATCGTTTTGCTGTTCATTCAACATTCATCAGCAGACATTCTGAGACCCAAGCCTCGTTCTCTGATTTGATCGTGACATACACCTATATTGAAGTCATGAACGTATTTTTTAATAATGTTTTTATTAACTTTCCTCTACCATCATTCATGTCTTCGTAAATTTTAATATCCGAGACAGTCCTCTTCTCTCAGCTCACTTGACTCAATTTAATAACCGCCAAGCTGGCTAAGTGAGACTGTCTTTTCAACAGCAATTTTGTAATTTTGTTTTAAAAAAATAATACAATTGGGTATAATATTTTGAATCTGAACTATGTTACTTTTTATTCTTGGCTGTTCAAAAGTATTTTGTACCAAAATTGGGGCAAGCACTCTAGAGGTAATAAAGTTTTTGTGGCAAATACAAAAAATTGAATTGATGCTTTGTTTTACATGGCAAGACTCAGGCCATAAGGTGTGCTCTTTCGTCTGACCACACAAATTTTGCTACTCTCCTTTCAACAACTAGAGGAGAAAGAAAGTATTACTTGGACAATGAAACAGACGATTTGAATTTGACTCAGACGCTTCATTTAGGCTTAAGATCTTTTACATGCAGTAAATCTATTAACATGAGACAGCCAGCTTTATTTCACCTCCGAAGGAAGGCATATGACAGACTTTTTTGCCCTTAAAAATCCACAGCTTCGATTGGGTTTGAACCTGGGAACTTGCATATATCAGTCCGATATGCTAACCGTTACATCATCAATGTCGCTAAACATACATACATATGTACGTACAAACATATTGTCATTTTTATTTAATAAATTGGCATGTAAATTTCAAAATTTTATTAACCTTGTATTTCTGAAGCTTTACAAGCATATATACGCTAGTAATTAGATAATGAATGATGAGGAATATTGGAGGTAAACAAGCATAAACAATTATCTTAGTTGCAGCACATAACACTATCTCCCTGCACTAAATATCTGTGCTAGCAAATTATTTGTTCTAGACAGTAGATGCCAACAGCATGAGAAGAAATCGAGGGTTTTGGAACAGCAGAATGAACTTCCAATATATTTACCAAGGAATAAAGCAAAAATACAAAGTTTTCCATTTCTTATAGATGCTAAGTAACACACAACACAAACTAGTCAAAAACTAATTTTCATTTAAAACTAGTGGTGCTAAACAGCACATACTTTCACGCTTTTAGTAATAGTTACGTAATACAATTTATACCACAATTTCTCTCCGAATTATCACATCTCAGTCATCATTTTTTGGAAAACTCATTACAAATCGTACAACAATAGGTGAAAAAAACTAAATATTTTCAAGCAAATATCAAAACAAATTTGACAATTATAACTGCATTTCATACAGCTACATCATGTCCCAACAATGACACGTAATTCACAGAATTCTGCTGCCGATTCACAGGACAGAATGTCATTGTTGCATTTCCATCTGATATTCCCTGAAGGCTAGTGATTTTTATTCCGTATATTTGAAATAGGTTTTAAATAATTTTTAAAAGATTAACGCGAAAATGTATATAACAAAAGGTTGAATGTATGGAACGAACAAAAAAATATGAAATAATATACATATTCTAACTTACAAAGCATCCAACTGCCTGGAATTACGTTCACAATGTGCAGTAAACACAGAGCAGGCAATTATTTTGTTACCAAATTACACAGAAAATACTCATATTTTCAAAAAATTCAAGATGACCTTATTTGAAGATGTTTTTGATAAACACATTTCATTAAGACAAAAAAAATTTACCTTCATAATTGTAGTCGTAGGAAGACGCCAAAAAAATTTTGAATTTTTCAATTTTCCAAAATTAGTTTTCAACCAACATGAGACCTGCACCATTCTCTTACATTTCCTTCAGATTATTCAACAATAAAATTTCATCAAAAATAATGGAATCGTTTTTGAGAAAAAAATTGTTTAAGAAAATTAAAAATTACTTATATTCCACACAAAATTATGAGAAAAATACTCAAAATCTCGAAAGACTTTATTTCAAAACCTATCTTTAAAGAGCAAATTTTAAATTAAGGGAAAAAATCTCTATCTTCATAATTATAGTTGTAGTATATCGAACAAAAATGTTGCATTTGTTCAATTTTTGAAAATTTAGGGTTTTCAACGAAAGCAAGACCGGCGCCATTTTCTTAAACGTCCTTCACACTATCCAACAACAAAATTTAATCAAAAACAATGGAGCCATTTTTTTGAAAATTTGGAAATGTTTCATCTAAAGTATCCCCTAGAATTAAAATTTCGGTTTCAAATTCAAGGGGCCATGATATCAACCGAATCATTAACAGAATATAAATTTTCTAGAAAACTGGCTGAAAGGTTTAGCCACTAGCATTGCTCACAGATAGAAGGACAGACGTTTTGCCGTCAATTGATTTTTCGGTATCAAGGACCCAAAAATCAAGGATTCTGTTTGCCCCAAATGTTAGAAGATTTTTTCTTCTAATTTTAATATCTAGATTCATTAACTTTTTCGTTTACAGGGCCCTATAATAGGTTTCTCTGATCAAAATTTGCTGTTTCTTGATGCAGAATTACATAACTTTCTCTCTAGCATGGTAGTGGTAGCAAGAAAGTAAAAATTGTTACACTGGGTTTTGGAACTGTTCCCTTCAATTTCAATAGCTCACACGACCATAATGGAGAAGTACCAAAACCAGTACTACAGGTATATAACCATCATGGCAGGGCCACCACGAATATTTATTACAATAGCTCCATATTGGAAGAACAACACAAATACTGATTTGTTACTCACTTGACTATGCCAAATCCAAGGCTTACTATTATCACCAGCATTCTTGCAAGTGTACGTTTGGCACAGGAAACCAATTCAGCAAGAAGTACTGCTGCACGGACTGATTTGCCAGTAGAATTTAAACTCTGATATTCAGCATAAAATGTAGCCTGGATAGTTTGAAAAAAATACAATATTTTACATAACTTTAAAATGATACCGTGTGGTAAATATAAATTATGTAATGTAAATGATATGTTGCTTTCATTACTCTTTTCGAGAGACCTGCTTAATCTCTTAGCATTAGTTTTATACCTTTCAACATTCACAACACAACTGCAGTGGTGGCTCAAGAGGTGATGGGAGTGAAATGGCTCTTGAACAATAAATGTCCATTTATTGAGGAAAATTCTAGCACCTTGACATCAGAGTCTTAGCAATCCAAAAACAAACTTACCATATCACCTCATTCTAGAATGGATAGTAATGTTTCAGGATCCTAATTTAAAATCTTCACTTTTCACACTATACCTTGGCATTCTAGGCAAGATCACATGACTGCTTGACAAACATGACCCTTTCTTATTCTGGGTGGTGGAGTGTCTTATACTTCATGTAGAGGCCAGAATACTTCAGAGCTATGCATTCTCTGCATCAGTCTGCTTCTTACGCAGAGCACTGTGCAGACATTTACTATTCCTGCCACAAGAAGTCTAGTAATGTTTCTGATTCTCAAAAGTATGTTTGGCATATAAAATTTAGTTTTTGACTGTATTAAGTAAAAAATCATATTTTTCCTTTTCTTTAAATTGAACTAATGACAATTGAACATTATATAAGTATTGAACAAAAAAAAAGAAAATGAAAATGTGTGTAACTGAAACATGAGGAGAGATTATTTAAGAGTTAACACTTTTCCCTAATCTTGCCTTTGAGCCTCCACTGCATGGACCTAAAATCATAATAAACTCATTTGCAGTAATAGCCATATATAAATGAAATTTGCCAGAAAACCTTTGTAAGGAAAGAAGAGTCAAGATCGAGGCATTTCTATTAATAGAAATGAAAAGGAATATTAATAAATAGACATCTGAAAAATTTTATCACAAACTGAAATATAATTTTACTGCAATAATAATTAAAATTAATTTTAAAGATAGCAAGAATTGATATGTTAACAATTATTTCATTCAATTAATATTCCAAGCAGCAAAAGAAAGGAGATTAACATTAACAAAAAATTAAAATAGTGCTCACTGGTATTGGAATTGAAAATCTCCAAATCTAGTAAATATTTTGAATTCAAAATACTAATCTTTAATAATCTAAGGCACAGATCTACTTACTAAAAACATTTCCATGCAATGCTCCTATTAATACTGTGTTACTGAACACAGATACCCGTTAAAATTTAATTTGAAGAAAATCAGTACATTTTATGTCAAAAATGAAGATAAGACAGTAGAGACAAAAATAATACAGAAATATTAATGTATACCTTTTCAAGCATTCCAAGAAGGATAACTGCACCAATCCAGAACTGAACCCGCAGCAAATCACGCCACTGACAGAAAGATACAGCCAACCACACCAATCCAAAAATTACATAAACTACACACATAGCTCCATAAAACTGCGAAAGAAGTAAAAAATATTTTGTTACCACAAAATTAATTAACCAAAATTAATATCTCTCCAAAATTCCATGATACTATATTTAGGAAAATAACATACAGAGAGTCCCACCAACTATGGGCCACCTCCACAATTTCTAAACAGTTCACAATATCGAAGTGCAGTTTTCGCTCAACTATGCGGAATTATAGGGCACGTAATATCCTGTAGAGATAATGTTTATAATATTTTTTGTTTTTGAGAAATTTAATCATCTTTAATTTTTTTAAAGTCATGATATATTTTTCTTATCAGCAATGAAGAGATCATAAAAAGAGGAATACAGTGATGTATCAAAAGTTAGTATTTTGATAGTAATTTGAGTACAAAATTTGACTTTCTAACATATGATTTTAAACAAGTAACACACTTGGCACCACGAAGGCCACCTTCTCCTAAGGCAACAGTTGCGTGGAGGTGCTACAGAAAATATTGTCCATTTATTTGCTTAGCCTTGGGCTTACATGCTTAGCTCAAAGTTATAAATTGGGTACATAGATGTTGATGCATGGATCCATGGATCCACTTTTTGACAAAACTTTAAAACAGAGATTACTTTCTGAGGGATCGAGTTCCATTCATTGCCGATTTTGTTTCCCTCACAAGATTAGTACAATTTTATACAACTTTATAACCCGAGATATATAGGGCTACATAGTATAGAGAAAGTTACATATAATGTGTTTGTGTTCGAAATAATATTGAATGTATGGACTTGATATCTAAAATATCACGGAAAGTACTTGAATTAAAACAAGAATTAATGAGCTAACCTTTTTCATTCCTTATGCTAAATCTAACTTGAGATGAATTCTTGTCATGGCCAACAGTCTAGATATTGTAAAACAAGTCTTACTTAAGTAAGATATACCACTAAATTTTCAAAAGTTCAAAAAGTTTTATATTTAATGTGGGAGGCCAAAAAATTTGAGTGATACTTTATTAATAAAATTTGTTTTTTAAAATTAGATGTTGAGTTAAATAACATTAAGTACATATTTTTGAAAATACTGTATTAGTCGTGCTTGAGTGAAAGTATTGAAATTTAATTTGGAATTTAGTGAAATATAGGCAATTTAAAAAAATATTTTCTCAAAACTTCATCAATTTTTTTTCTTTACACTTATGAATTGATATAGCTAAATGCATTGAATAACATGACAAAGGATCTTGAGATACAGTATCTTGCTTAAAAGAACTTTTTGACTTTGCTGCCTAATTATCTTCTCTCAGGAAAAGTCTCCACTATGGACCATGCATCCCATTTCTTTTCTCACTGAACATACATCACTCTCATTTTTCTGATTGATTTTTTAAAAAACTTTCATCCTCTGTGTAAAACAACCAAAACAAGTGGAAAAATATACAAGTTAAAAAACTCTTCACTTTTACCGGAAGAAGGGGCCAATCCACAGCAGACAAATAACCATGATGACCAACCATCTTGACTTCAATTGTCACATTCATGTTCTCTCCCACAATTCTAACATCCAGAACATACAGACCATCCACAGGTACTGTATACACAGAATGTATTCCTTTCTGTAAAAAAAAAAAAAAAATGAAGAAATTAAAAATTTTGCAATTTTGTAACTCTTAAGCTATTCAGAGAACTCTATAAATACAGGCATAACAGACTAGAAGATAACAAAAGATGTTATGACACTAAATTGGAAAAATAAGAAGAATTATTTTAGAAAAGGTAGCCACATGAAAGTTGAACCAACTCAATTAACACCAAAGTCAAGTGATTACAATATTACACCTCAACGTATTATTTATTTATTTATTTAATATACAAATCTAGCAGGAATCCCCAATTACAGTACTATCTATAACTTAAATCTAATATCATGGCATATACATGAAGAAATATGATGGTCATTTCAGAAGTCATGGCAACTATTTTATATATTCCGAATAACAGCATATGTGGTTATAGTACTATATACATTTGAAATCATTGGTGTACACAGTACAAGATGCAACCACCAGATGACATCTGAGAGATTGTGTTCCGAGATGGATGTCACTACAGTTAATCAGCAAGCAAATGTAAAAATTGCGTTTCTGCATGGCAGAAATGCTCATGGGTGTGATGTTCTGAGAAGCATTGGTTGATAGGGAGTTGCCCTATCGAACTCTTGCACATTGGCTGGAGGCCTTCAAACATGGACATGCTGATCAGCTGCACAGTGGACGACCAGCATCTGCTCACACAGAGGAGCAAGTGGCTGTTATTGAACACTGTTTAGCAAATGAAAGGCACTGGACTGTGGCAGAATTAGCCACATACACAGATAAGTGTAAAGTTGTTAAGTTTCTCTGAGCTTATATCTGGATATGGTGCAACACCATGTTTTGGATTGTCAATTTCACTTCCCTTGCTGCTCCATTTCCAGCATTATTCTCCAATTTAATTATACTGACTTCTGATCAGCTGGGAAATGGAGCTTCAATACCAAAAATTAAGTTGTGATGAAGCTCCCGATTAGATAACCACGACCACTTGATCCAACTTCAGAAATCATCATAATTAAATTGGAGTTTAGACACCAAGAGGAGCTGTAAAGGATGCATTTGCTTTGTACAATGTGACTGTGAGTGAACAGTTTGGAGGAAAGTTATCGCCAGTGCCTGTTATTTCGTTGCTTGTGTTAGTATTGAGATTGTTCAGTCATGTTTTGAGTAATGATATATATCTGGGAACCCAGCATCAGAAGCTGAGACATTCAAGACATCATGGATTCCTACATAAGTGACCATCTAAGAACCCCATTTTCTAAAGAGGAAGAGATCCTGGCCAAAGGAATAAAAGGCATTGACTGACTGGGACATTATGAGACGAGACAAAACTTACGAATAATTACTCCAGGTATGTATGGAGGCCTTCGCTCAATGCCCAAAAGATGGCTAAGAGTCATCAAAAAAAAAGTCTTGTGGCCCTGGCCAAAGGGATAAAAAGCAATGACTTATGGCTGATGACTAATTACATTTATGGAGGATTTACTTCACTTTTGACACCAGTACATGCTAACAGAATATTATGAAAAATGTAACAGAAATAAATAAATAAATAGAATATGTTAATATTCTGTCTGGTTGAAATTAGTAACACTGTAGAGTATTTGCAATTGATAAATTTTGTAACAATATTGTCTGAAAAAGGTGAATTAAAAACTGAGGAAGGCCAACTCATCTGCTAGAGATTAAAATGTGTGCCTCAAGTTGGGAAAAACAATGTACAAGAACATTTCACAAAGGCATTTATGAGAAAGTAAATAGATATGCAGATACAAGGCTAAAAAGGGTAATTTTGCATTTCCTGCATTGTGTTTGTGGGTGATGCAAATTTGACAAAGATTGGTGTCAATGATTTGTAGAAGACAAAAATTTCGTGACACAAATGTCTTGAATTTAGGAGTCTTAGGTGCAGTTGACATGTGGGAGCAAAATTTGCTCTAGATTTTTACTAACCATATAACCATACTAAAAACCATATAACCACAACCATAATAATTGCAGCATCAAGAAAAGGCGAGGGCAGACGGTGGCGTAAACGACAGGTCAGGCAGCAGCGGCGACAACAGGGGGCAGAGAACAGACGACGACATGCTGGTGACAACGACAGAGTGGGGCAAGAACAAGCCTTGACGACTAATTTCTACAGGTAGCCCGTGCATGTAGATCTGCAGATCACCAGCATAAAGAATATATTTACAATTAATTAGTACACATGATAAATCCTTTATCACAATGGAAAATAACAGTTCACTCAAAAGAGTTCCCTACAGAACACCACCAGAATCACTGTGTCAGGCAGCAACTATCAATCCTGTTTCTCACCTAGTGACTACAACCTTTAAAGGTATTCTCCTAACCACCATAGATCTGAAACATTAAGGTCAGACAATTCAAGGGCTCCATAAAATGAGGGGGTTATCACACACTGACCTTGTTCTGAGATATTCTGAGTTTTACTAGAACTTTCATAATGTAGCTCAGCACATTTTTAAACTTTTAAACACACTTTCATATAATTCCATACTGAATTTAAATAATACATTACACTAAAAGAATAATATTTGAAGTTATATTTAATGCTATTAAGTCAATTTCACAAAAAAAGAAGGGGGATAGATCCTTGTTTTCTGAGCCCATCAATTTTTGCAACATCAAGTAGTGGTCCACCAAAATCAAAGGTCTTACTGAAGTCAAACAAAACCAGTACAGTTATCTTGCAATTATCTACAGCAGCATGAACCTCATCCACCAGATGAAATGAAATAAGATGATTTGCATGGAGTGACCCACAAGAAAACCACACTGAAGGGGGTGAAGCAAGTTCAAATCATTCAAATAATGGTTCAGCTGCTCAAAACCCAGTTTCCACAATCTTGGACAATGAACACAAGATAGAGATTAGCTGGAAATCATTTAATGAGGCTGCTTTTTTCTTAATAGCAATAATTAACAATTTTCTCCAGATAAATGGAAAGACCGAGTAAGTGAGTAATTTATGATATCCACAATGCAAGGCAACAAGTACTGTGACATACCAGACTCACACAATACTTTGATGGGAATTGGGGACAAGAATTTATTAAATTCTTCGTAAAAAGTGTAAATGTTGAGGGCATAGGCATGTTGGCAGGGCATTCCTTAGCAACCAGGGAGGCGGAAGTAAATAAACATAGCGCAGCAAGTAACAGACAGAAGATGGTGATATAAGGGCATGTAGGATTGGTGGTAAACTAGTAATAGGGTATGACGTAGAAGGAAACTGGAGAATGTTTTGGTAAAACAAGAGACAAGAAAGAATGGAAGTTATCGCGGGTTGAACTGTGTAATAATTTAGGAGAGGAGCATTAGATCGCATACCGTGCACATCATAGAGGTCATTGTGAATGATAGATGCGGGACTTGGTGGAATTTTGTGGGAAATAATTGAGCAGTGAGGACTTATATTTTGTGTGCATAATTCTATTTGGAACTTTGAATAATTCTGGCACTGGGAGTCGTAAGTGAAACAATTAATAAGCTGAGGAGGACATTGACCCGGCAGCGGACCGAGAACAAGATACAAGAGAGAAGATTGGTCGGAGCAGTGGATTCTTCCCGGCCTCATCGTCCAAGAGCGCATGGATATATAAATAGTAAGAATAATAGCGCTATTTACAATTTTTACTACCGGTCATGACCAAGGTGACATTTTATGTTACAAAGAATTAATCGATGAATAAACTTACAACGTTCTCATTTCGAAAAAGAAAAGCTGATAAGCATTTCTTTAGCATCTTGTGCAATCCATAGTTTAATAATTTCTTTCCAGAAACAAATTTCATATTCCTTGCTTCTTCCGCATAGAGAGCAGATCAAATGATCATTTGCTAGGAAGAAAGTAAGTACTGGCGATGATTATTTTCGTAAGAACGCAACCGGCAGAGCTAGTAGGATAATTATTTCCCTTTAGATGTTTTTGCGGGAAATTTAAAATCGCAACCCTTTCCTGGCGCCCAAAAATGATATAAATTCGGAAACCGGTTGCAGAAATAATTTAACAGAAATGGAGAGCGTTTCAGTACTCAGTGCCAAATGTCAGGAATCTCATCAGAATGTCATCAATTCCTGTAGAAAATTGTTTAGCCCATTTCATCAATTACAAAACATGATCTCCAGTAACATCTAAAAAGAGAATTTAGATTCAGAAATGACACACGCACCAGTGATTGACACAAACCCACAGAGTGGATCATTTGTCAAACATTTCAAAAGTTGTCCAAGAGCATCTACAAAAAAAAAAAAAAAATCATTCAAATCGTTGGATAAATACGATTGAGGCTGAACTGCTATTGGCGATGCAACAAAAGTCAAGTTCCTCAATTCCCTCTACAACGATATTGGGTCCCTCAGGCTGTATAACCTGTCAAAACAGAAAGCCAATCTAGCTATTTCCAGTAGGAATATCACTTTATTTTCCTGAAGCTTAAACTCTGCAAACCAATTTAATTTCTAAGTTTCAACAGGAAAATTTTCCGTAGTAGCGCCATAATATGATTTTCAGCTTAATTTCCTTTTTCAATTCTAGTGGAATCCATAACACAGGTCTCGATTTCCAAATCTTTGCCACAGGTGGAGAATAGATATCCAAAAGCTCACATAAGTACATAAAGTACAAAAGCCTCACACAGCATAGCCACCCAGTCCTCGATCTCTAAATCAACAAAACTACAAGAGAGGGGAGAGGGTGACAAAGAGTGAGAAGATGGCGGGAAAGAGAGAAAAAATGGTGAGAAAGAGAGCAAATGGTGAGATAGGGAAGGGAGAGTGAGAAAGAGAGGGTAGACAGCAAGAAAGAAGAAGAGGAGAAAGGGGGGGAGCAAAGAGAAGAGAGAGAAAAGGAGAAAAAGAGAAGATAGCAAGAGAGCAAAAGAGATGAGGGTTAACATTGGACAATAATAAATTTTTCCCTTTCTTTTGGAATGACCATGACATAAACAATGGTAATATGATGTCAGGTCTAATATTCTGAAAGAAACCATATTATATATTTTTTTAAAAATTGTTTAATCTTAATGATGATTTAACTTTAAAATCTCCTCTAAGTGATCATACATTCAAAAACAAAAACAATTCATTATGTCATTCAGATTTATTTTCTTACCTTTGGATTCTTTGGACGGTTCTCATCTGCCTGTGGAGTAGGAACTGATGTACTGTTTGTCGAGGCAGTGTTTTCACTGCCTGCAGCTCTTTTGCTTACCTTCTTGCTTTGGTACTCATCTAGAGGTTTAGGAGTTTCTGTGAGTACCTCAGAAGGAACCCGATCCTATAATAAAATATAGAATTTTTTAAATTTAATAATGTACTAAGTTTACTCAAATTTCATGATGCTCTATTATAATAGACAGCAGAATATAATAACAGCAGAATATCCTAATTAATATTTTGCTTTACTTCTGTGGCACCTACAAGAAAGTTATATTCTTTTTCAACAAAACACTTAAAAATTCCACACCCTTATATAATTCATCAATTCATATCATTCATGAATTCATTCATAACAGTTCTACTTTAACTATGCCTTCCCTTGCCTCTCTCAGGGCATTTAATGATATTTTGTTTTATATAACTTGGCAAATGAGTTCATTGACTAACCAGTTTTCCTCGAACAATTGAATCTAAGGTAGGAGATCACAATATCAAAATAGTCTATTTTTACCAGCATAAAAATCATCAGTAAACTTCGTCTTTTGCCACAAAGTAAAGGGCTGGGCTCGGGTAAAAACCATTATCCTTCAGAAATTTTTATTGCAAACCACTGATACCATTAACATTGTGAAATTGGGAACCTGGAGAGCCACTGCTGCCTTTACATTGCTGAGGCTTAGCCAAGACATTGAATTATCACAAAACAGTTTGTTGAACATAGAAGGGAAAGGGGTACATCACATGCCTTCACATACTTTCCATGGAAAAAATAGGTCATACAAACATCACGATACTGACAATCTGGTAGAATTTACCACACAATTCAAACACAGAAGTCACAGACTTGAAAGTGATATTTTTGGTTTACATTGTATGGAAGATAATAAAAAAATACATCTGTAACGTATAAACATGTTTGTATATGATAAAAATATGCTCTTAAATTAAGTACATGCTCAATTGTCACAAATATGCTAAAATATGTACAATAAGACTTTGTATATAGATTCGAAACAACAACAAATGTATGTGTGTTTGTTATACACATCATTATGTAGAAGGAAAAAAACATGAAATTAAGCAAAATCTGCAGCTAATGATAGATTAGACAAACACGCATTATGCTGACGAGTAGTTAGTAGAAAAATAGCACCTTGCTTTTGTAGTTGTCGAGCAAAAAGGTTTGTCACAAGTAAACTAATTAGATTTGATTTTAAATTATGATGCCCAATTTTATTTGATTGTAAATTATGATGATCTCCTCAGAAACTTGTTCTAATTTATTCCAAATAGCAGAGTAAATTATTGAAAAAATGATGGATCTGGAATAGTTTTTCAGTTCCTGGTATACCGGTCCAACCCATCCCTCCACAAAATGTTCTTTGACAATTTCTTCATGTCATTAAAAAATATTGAAATTTTTGTCAATAAGAAAATTGCTGCAGTAGGAATTGTGTAGGAAAATCTTGCATTGTGAGAAGTTGAAAACTAAAACTCTTAGTTAAAGAACGTGGAGTAACCTTTGACAGCATCTGGGACAAGAAAGTATTTAGATGTATTGTCAGGCAACTGATGAAGTAACCAAAATGTCAAATTTTACTGGACCAGATCCTGTTGGCATAGTGAAGTAATACAATCCAGAGATCAGAAGAATGAAATTGTCTCCAAATCCAACATTTTTTAAAACAATAGAGGAAGGAGTAGAGTTACACAGTAATGCTAATGCAAATTATCATGTAAAAGCCAGAGCAAAAAGGTCAGGGATGGCCACTTTTTGCCACTGGAATAGGCAGTGCTACTGTAAGTGTATGAAAATTTTACTTAATATTGAAAATAATAAGAAGAAAGGACACGCAGATTGTAAATCTGAAGTTGTGCTAAAATCAGTTGAAGCCCTTGAGCATGATTCTTTTAAGTTTAGTTCTTCTCAATACGTTTTGTAAGGCCATCACTAGCTTTACCAGATGGAGTAAAATTTGGTTTGAATCACAAAATGGACAAACATGGAAATAAAAATAAAAAAGTATTTAAAAAATGTTCATGAAAAATAGTTTTTAAGATATTTTTTTAGGTTTATTCTATTTTTTATATTTAAGTTTACTTTCAAAATAAAATTTTCGAAAGCATTGGAAATTATTTTGCTTTGAATGACAATTTAGCCAAAAAGGAATATATGTTTGTGAAATCGTATTTGTTTGGTAATACCTACATTGAAGTCAACAAGTTCATAGGGATATGTCAAATATACAGAAACCAAACTACAATTGAAGATTTCATGCTATCAAAGTCGCTTACATGATTTTTTCAAGATATAAAAGAATTCTTACACAAGTAATTAATAAATGGGCACTTTTTATTTATTTGTTTATAATTTAGTAATGGCAGCAACTATTATTGATATATCAAGATAATACTTCAATCAAAATATATCAATTAAATTGTTATGGACAAAGACTAAATTATGGCTACTGTTGGGAGTGCCTGGGTAAAATACTGTAACGAATATTGTGTCACCGGCCGGCACCACCACGAACTACCTGTATACGCGGATTGCGTCATCTGCAGGCGCCACCACGAGTTGCCTGTAAGCGCGGGTTGCGTCCTCTGCCGGCGGTTCCTGCGCTAGATTATTACAGAACGTTCGCGGGGTCCGGAAAGTTTTCGACGGCACTCGCCGAGTATAAATACGCGGCGGCCGGCGACCGCGGGTGAGTCTTAAGTCTGCAGTGGAAGCTGAACTGTGAAGTGTGTGCATCGCGGTGAATAGCAGTGCAGTGATTGTGCTCAGTGAAGTGGACTGTGGCCAGTGCATCAAACTGTGGTCAGTGCTTAGGACTGTGCGACAGTGTAAATAAATAATCAAGTGTTTTCAGTGATTGTGTTAAGAAACAAAATAAACGTTCTTGTTAAAATAATACCAGACTTTCAATTCACCACCTAGAATCGTAACAATACACATTAGCCTGATAAATTTGTATGATTGATGATGAAAGAATTATTGCAACTTCATCTAAGTTGGTGGGGGGTGTTGGCTGAAATAGTCTTGAGAGAGACTCAGTGCGAGGTGACTTGTGCGTTTCTAAGTAGTATTTTGTGCATAAAAATGTATGACTCAAGATTGATTTATTTAAATTGTGAAGCCCAAAAGCTGGAACCTCATTGCTAACACAGAAATGCTTTGCAAAGCATCAACTGAAATACAGCTAGGTATGGTTTGGAAGTATTGTGTAAATAGAAATGTACAAAGGACAGAGTAACTACCCAATTTCTAATCTGGTCAGATTCTTAGTTTATATGTAATACGTACACAATTAAATTATAGTTTTTAGTCCTTGAATAAGAGACTCTTCCACAACATATAAAATTATGATCATCTTAGTTACTATCCAATAAAAGAAGAATCAAGATACAATACGTTGTTGTTGTTGTTGTTGTTGTTTTTATTTTTTTTAAATTGAACTAAATATAAATTTGATGTTAATTCCGTTTCAGGATTCAACAGTTTACAATATATATACGTACCAAACTTATCCGTGGACCACATTTTTTATTAGTAGAACCACCCGGTTTTCTAAGAACATTTCCTACATCGGGCTGAAAAGAAAAATTAAAATGATTAACAAATCTTTACCATTAAAAAATTTAATATTTTTTTTCTTATCTACAACTTGACCTGAATCATTAAATACAAATGAAAGGTCAAGCGAAAAAGGAGGCAGGTCAATAATTGAAACTTTGAAGATATGATGCAGTCTTCTAGAAAGTAGACTATTTGAAATACCATCTAGTAATGAATCATAAAATTTGATGAAAGGGAAAGTGATCCAAGCAAGTTGGACAAGTGGAAAGAATAAAGTCATAAACAAGACATTTTTATTATGTTAATTTAGAAAACAATATATTTTAATATACAATGATAATATTCATAATAATATCATTATGTTATATTAAAGAAATCAGTTAATTTACTTGTAGATAACTAAATTGTCTATAAATGTCTGGTACAAAAAAAATCTCATGTAAAAAGTTAAATTTTCCAAAAACATAATTTATGACAAGTATACAAACACAAACCTAATAAATTCAATGAAGATGGCTCTAGGCTGGAGATATGGTGTTGAACCATTAACCATCCATAAGTCATGGACAAACACTTAACTGTTGTGCTGATTCTCTCACATGTACCTTAATTGAGCAGGTCATAATAAAAAAAACTTGTTTCTTTCATTCTTTTTCTTTTATTTATTAATTAATACTTAAGAAAAAAATTTGTGGTTATTAATTATACACATGTTAAAATCTTTGTTTTTATAGGCAGTCCTAAAATTAAATATTTATTTTAGTTTAAGCTTGAATACTTAGTTAATCTTGTTCTTTCTATTGTCTAAATTAATACAGTCGTCGACGTCGTCGTCGTCATCAGTGACGGTACACTCGGAAATAGAATGAGTTTTCACCACCAATGAGTCCTTTGCGACCTTATTTATTTTTTAACCAAAAACCAAGCTGGTGAGTCGCACCCGTATGGTTGATTGCAGGTCACGCCGAGGCGTCCTGCCTCCAATGCTACCATCAGGGATTCTAATTGATATTCAAAACCCATTTCTGCTAATTTTTGCCAGCACACCCAAACCTGTTTTGCCCTAGCATACAAATCTGTCTACTCTGCAATTATTTCCTCCCTCTTCCCTACCTACCGCTTTGGGAGTATCACTGGGTTGCTTAAAAATACCATCAAAATAATATAAAAACTTATACAAATGGCATTACATTTACAAAAAAGAAACCAACACACACAGTTAGATACATTTGACACAAAAGAAACATGTCATGAAAAACACTACAAAAAGTGACATTTTCTTGTTTAGTTCAATATAAAACAATATGATAAAGAAAACATGTTTGTCCTAATTACTGTCCTGTAAATCAGGAGCACCAACATTTTCCCTCCTTTCTGTCAACTTCGTGCTTACTTTTACAAACACAAACCCCACCTTAAAGCTTCAATGCTTGATTAAGGCCTTTCCTACAAAACTTCCCCATTTCCACTTATCTTTTATAGGAGCTGGCTCCTCCTCCATAACAGCATCTGTCCCCGCCATGTCCCTTGAAGAAGACACAGAAGTGCCATGCAGCGCCCACAGCTCCCTTTCATAACACTTTTAAGTAACTCAAGTAACTTATTCACTGAAATCGACATGGCAGACAAACTGATAGTTTTTTCAGTTCTTTGGTTGAACTCCTGTCGCCAGTCACATGATGCCAATCCTTGCACTCTCTCTCCACCCCATGGCACCTTCTCTCAGCCCAGCTGCTTACCCCTCCACAGCCTTCACTCACGACCCTGGCCTGGTTGCTTGAGCTGTTGTGAATAATGTGGAGACGTCAGTAAATCACACCATCACTATCACCATCACCATCACCATCATCGTCATCGTCATCGGGGATGAAACGAAGGTTTATCAATTATTTTCATGCTGAATTTAAAATTGATCTCTCCAGTGTTTCCTTTGGCCATTCCTTCTTCCTTGTGGTCTGTAGTTAAGAAGTTCTTTTGGAATGTGAAAATTCATCTATTCTGTCAAGATGTTCCAACCAATTAATGAACCAATAAATCTTTCGATTTCATCAAGGGTACTAGAGATATTTAATTACTGACGTATAGTGTCATTTCTTTTTTATTTTTGGGAGGATCTACCCTAGCACATGTGTCAGAAATTTCATTTCAGCAGCATCTATTCAGCTGGCTTGATTTTTTGAGTCCCAGATCCATTAGGGAGCATGGGGATAGCCAATTCTTTATAGAATTTAAGGTGTGTTTCTTTGGCTACTGCTCTGAGATTTTATTTGATGGTCCCACATATTCAGTTGAATTTATTTATCGCATCATTATTATTCTTATTCATATTGTAACCTAGATACTTGAAATTGCTTAACTTGTTCTAAAATATTAAAGGGTTTTCCATTGAATGCCATTATCATAGTTTTACCAATACATATATTTGTACATTATGCTCTCTGCAAAAACTATTCAATGAGTGGACAGCAAACTGAAGCTTATCTTCACAAGTAGATATAATGATCTGGTCATCAGCAAAAAGCAATGTGTCCATTATGGAGTTGTCAGTAAAATGATCCTTAAGATTATTTTGCCATTTGTGAATGGCATGGCAAATATAATTAAAAATCGTTAGTGACAGTGGGCTTCGCTGTCTTACTCCACAATTTATTTATTTCAAATCAGAGTTCTTTCTATTATTTGCAGTTTCAATAAAGATTTTGTTTTTGACATACAGGCTCTGAATAGCCCTCATTAAATACTTCCGAAAGCCTTTCTCTTTCATAATTTTCCTTCTTATGTTTTTATTAATTTTATCAAAAGCTTTCTGGAATCTATAAAAGCCATATATACAGTCAGAACATGATCTTCCCTGCCTAGAATCATGGTAGAGCTTCTGAGAGGAGCGTCCCAGTTATAGTTTTTAATCTGTTTGCGAGTATAGAAGCATATAATTTGTAGCAGGTGTTGAGAAGTCTAATTCCCCTGTAGTTGCTAGTCATCCTGGTATCCCTTTATAAAATTAGAATTATCTTTGCTATCCTCCATTCTTCTGGAACATGGCTATTTGTCCAGCATACATTAATGAAACTCCAAAGGCAAACATATCTGAACCACGTTTAAAGTTTGCTGTCACTTCCTGGGGATATATTATTTTTGAAATGTTATGAGGCTATCCTTAGTTGTTCTTCGGTTACAGGATGTAGATATTTATTGATGTCTGCTAATAATATTTCTTCTGAATTATCTTGAGTCCACAGGTTTTTGATTGATTGATTAGTGATCCTGGGCATGCAAACTATTAAGGTGATCAGTAAGTATAGTGCATATTTTTATGCTCAAAGCTTTGGACCTCCCAGTCAGAGGCACTGAGGTGACATCAAATGATACCCTGAGACAGTCATTTTTTGAGGTACTTTAAATATTCTTATTCTGTAATATAATTGAGTTTGAGATTACCTTTTATCTGTTTTGTTTAAATGTTTCAATATTTTACAACTCTATCCTGTTCAACAGTACAGAAAGAACTGGTTCAACAAGTTGCTCATTTTCCAGCCCTAAATTTGCCTTTATCTCATTACCACAAGCGTAGGTGTTTTACAAGACATTATCACACTATAATTTTGACATAGGAAGATCACATTGGAACTAAATAAACATGCAAAATAAGCAGATATTACATCAGTAGTTTCAAAGACATAAGGGAGGAAGCTAAGGCGAATTCTGACTCCAGGTCTTGACTCACATCCAAGAAAATGAACAATCTGAAGTGAGAATCTGACAGATAAGTGCGACCAACAGAGGGTTACAAATAGTTTTTTCAGTTTCACATCAAACCGATTCTTAACGTGTCTACTCAATACCCTTCAAATATATGTTAAATAATACATTTTATTTTACTAACTAGAAGACCTTACACTCTTTACACCACCATATAAAAGTGCAGATGGCAGATGATTTTGGCAGATGATTCAGATTGAACTTTATATTTCGAAATTTTAATTAAAGTTTATATTTCGAATAAAATTCTTAGTGGTGAATCTTCTATTCTTCTTTGTAGTGATGTCTAATTTCATGTACAATTTCTTCTGCACAGGTAGAACCTACTTTCAGCCATCCCACATCCTTATTAAGAACTGATCGGCAAAGTCTATGCCTTGAAAAGGTTTGTGGAGAACAATTTTGAACACAATAATGAATTTTTATTTTACAAATTTTCTATTTTTCTTACGTGTTTGGGGAAAAAATAAGCACATATGTATGTACATATTTTGCATTTTTTATTACAATAAATTCCGTTCCTTAGTTATCAACTACAAGGAGACACACAGAACAAGTGATGGAGTATAAGAGGGTGTTGAAGAAAAAGATATATTACAGGCTTAATATGGAAATGGAAAAATAGGGAAGAGGGTGGGGTTTAACATGTGAGAGAGTTCTCGCATGAGTACCCTAGTACAATTATAATGAAACACTAGCCCTTGATACAAAATAACATGTTGAAGACTCTCATCAAATGATAATTAATACATTAAACTATATAGATAAATGTGTACATCAGCCAGTGCAAAAGCACATCCAGAATGGCAGATACATTAAGAAGATTAAAATGAACCGAATGGAAACAACAATGGAGATGATGAGGGATAAGAGCCCAAATTTATTGCTGATTTACCCTTGAAAATAGATTGAATCAGAGTGAAAATTTGGCTAACAATCCTTGCAAAAAATGCACATGAAAATGTGAATACAGAAAGAAATTTCTGTATTCAAAATTTAAGTAGTATATGGTAGGGATCACAGAATTATGAAAACTCGCACAGAATTCACTTCTCCCCGTAGGATGTCACACAGTTTTTAACTGTTTTTGACGTAAAATAAATAAAAGACATAAGCTGTGCTGAGTCCATTATGAGGTAGCAGAAGGAGGAGAAGGGAGAGGGCCTCGAAATACAGCTAAATATTAATGAAATACAAAGGTACAAATTTTCTTGGGTTCCCCAATACTAATTTACACATCTTTCACTTTTCTTCTTGTCAAATATATTCTCCCCCCACACACACTCAATTTTGGGTTAGAGGGAATTAGGGGAGAAGAGTAGGAGGATCCTCCCTTCTTATTCTCTTTTAGGTTAGTAAGTGCATGGGGAATTCCAATAGCTAGTTTCAATGCATGATATTCCAATCTATCCTAGTATCAACAAAAATTATAATTTTAAGAAATATGTGTATTTCAATGACTGCAAAAGTAGATCTTTATCTTTATAAAATTAGAAATTTGTGAATACTATTCTTAAGAATAGAATTGTATTATTAACTTTAACATGGTAACAACAAAAATATACAAATAAAATTGTTTATAATAAATTTCTCATTAGAAACTACCAATAACCTTACCCCTTCGACCAGGGTTTCTGCATCATTAGTAACCGGGGTTCCCAGATGGTCACCCAACTGGGAATCCATGGTGTCTCGAACTACTTAACTGTTACTTTAGAGAACATGGTTATGCAATTCGGTTAATGATGCCGGTCATGTAGATTTAACTTCAAGATCTTCAGCTGTACTATTTGTAAATTAAAGAAATTACTTACCTCATCATTTGTAAGTATATAATCATTCCAACACATTAGATCATTTATTGACCAAGACACATCTATAAATCTATCTTCATTATGTTGAGGAGCACACCCAACTGCAAATGAAAAGCAAGTACACATTTACTAATATTAAATAAACTTATATCAATGCTTCTGACTGATTATTACTTCCCAAAATACTACAAAACAAATTCTTCACCACATCATCTCAGGAATGTCATTATAAAAATTCATTACTACTTGAATCACATTTACACAAATCATACTGAAACCCTCATGTTCTGATAGAATTCTTTGCATTACTACCTAACAAGCACTTTCAAGAGTAAATATTACTTATGAAATTATTTCTGTAACAAACAAAAATGATGATAAAATATAATCACCAACTTTGAATATCGCCCACCCAAGAACGACAGAGAAAGTTGCGGGCTATATAAAGATAAAGAATATTAATAAGATTTTATTTGGGAACACATCGTGGAACAACCCTCACAACTGCTGTAATAACTTTCTCTTGCAACTGATATAATTTAATGTTTAAAGAACACTTTCAGATTTTTAATTAAGCTCCACATGTTTTTAGGTAATAAAAATATGTCAATGCATATTCTGAAAGTCAGAAATCCCTTTCAAATGAACAATTTAACAAATAACCATAAGGTTATCAATCACTTGGTCCACAGCAAAATGGCCACTTCAAAAACATCAGCTCTTGATAATGTCCATCATGTCCATTACATTACAGATTCTATACTATTTCATCAAAATTATATATATGTCCATTGCAAAAATTCACCACACACATACATGTACAGTAAAATATAATCTATGTATTTTTAATTATAATGTACATCAGTATGCCACCATGAACTGTTTCACATTGTTGTCAATATAATAAAATTGCCCATATAATAAAAAATTTTTTCCTTTCTCCAATGCAATGTCAGATTTCTGTTAATTTTTTTTTTAAATTTTTCTTATATTTTGTTAAATACTTTCTAAATGCCTCCAAATGTTCATATAATGTCCCAAAATCATTCTTTGAAATTTGTAATGGTGCCCTTCTAGTATATTGTAAGTTCAATTATTACCTCGTAAAGAATGTCACAATTGATGAAGGCAATATATTAAGAACAAACAGAAAATTACCAAGATTATAAGGACAACAACAATGTGAAACAGTATACATGATCCCTCTCATACCACTTCTGGCATGCTGACCCTGTAGTAGAATAAAATTAAAAATACATTAAGAACATTGTCTAAGTCGATGCTGGGATAAATGGACACTCTGTATGCACTTGTAAAATAACTTCAATGAAGATTTCCTTAACATCTCTAAATGTTCTCATAATCTTCTCAAACCATTTTTTGAAATTTACAATGAGACCTCTTCTACTACATTGTTTGTTCTATTATCACCTTGCAATTAATGTCACAAGTGATGAAGACAATACATTACAAATAGAACTGGACATTATTCATTTGCACAGTACATTTTAAATAGTAACCCTGAGATATGAATTTCACTCTAAAATGGTTTTAACTATTGCGGGGCAAAAAGAGATTACTAATATTTTTTAAAATGTGTCTGCAGAGAGTTTGAAAATGATTTCTAGTAGATAAACTTAATATTCTATAAAACAATAAAATTTAAGTGGAAATCAAAATTTTCTGTGCAAAATGGCTAGACATTAAAAGCAAAAACCTTAATATAACTGACAGATTAATTGGTCATGCTATATTTCATCAGAGATAACAGTATCTTAAAAAAATTTCTATTAAATTCATGAAATAACTATTCAGCACAGCATTACAAAACTAATGATATACAGTAATAGCTTGTTGTCCCCTTACAATAAAGAGTAATACTACTGTGCAATCAATCCAAATGTTTAAATTCTATCAAGGAAAGAACCAACAGCTCAAGATTGCAAAGATGTACATGCTACAAAACTTATAATAAATCTATTGTCTGTCACCAGTCGTTTCACCCTGAAAATGATTGCTGTTGATGCGAAATGAACTACATCATGAATTTTGGCCCAGTTGTGAAATAAGGGTGGAGTATTTTATAAAAAATTATTTTTATGGAATGAAAAATGCTTACCAGTAATATAAATTTCTGATCCTGCATATAAACTTTTGGGAAACCTAATTTCCTTTGAAGCAGATACCTGCAAAAGCACATAGGTTGACAGGAAAGTTAGTGACAATAACTTGTCAGACAATATAGTTTTCAAATAAAGGGCACAAACAACACCTAACAACATTAATTCATTCATCAGAGTCGTCAATCGTAAAATTAATAGCAATGTGACGTATATCCTTGTACTTACATTACTCATATAATACGTTTGTTCCCATTTTCCAGCCTCTGGGAATGACAGAGCACACTCGGAGATTAAACAGATCACAAAAATACAAATGAAATTCACTGACACAAAAGACATAGCGCATTTCCTTTTTCTTCCGCTACTGCATTAACCTTACAACACGTAAGCCGTGGCGGCGACATCGACGTCAATTCTCTCGCGAGCGAGATTGCCGAACGAACGCGATGTCGTTATCTCCGTCGCAGCATTGCTGCCACGGCGCAAAGATGATAAACATGAGGATTGTGTGAATTCTGTGACATAAAAATACATCCCCGTGTCATGGATGAAGTTATTCCATGCTAAAACGACGAACGATATGGAAGATTTTTGATTAAGGCCCGCAACAGACTACACCGAGGAATGCGTTGCGAGAAATGTGCGACATGAAACGTGGAAAATCGAAACAAGGGACACTTACCGACCCTCACACACTAGAGTTTCCTCGTTCGTCTCTGCGGAGGCGTAAGAGCTCTTCGCTCGAGTCCGTCGGCGAGCGAGTTTTCTCGGATACATTTCTATTCCTTCATTTATTATATGATATTTAGGCCTTCGCTACAGCACGAAAACACTAAACAGTACATAGATCTGAGTGACTTAGCAGTAAAAGACATGAAAAACAACCAGATTTTTAATTGGTTACTTGGATTTTCTCTTTAAACGGGAATGAACAAGAAAAAAAATCTTGTGTGAAAGATATTCTTACTTGAATGGAACCCGTTCATGAGCAATATAAAAATAAAAATTGAAGCAAGAAACTTGAAGAGGTATTTTGAAATAATATAATTAATTTATAATTTTCTTAATTCGTATTTACTATTTATGAATGAATTTATTAATTGTGAATTTTATTTTGAATTATTGATCGTTCACAATTTATTCATAATTCAACCAGTAAAACAGAGGAAGGGAATTATGGAGCTCAATAAAATATGCACAGATTGCACTCCTCCCTTAAAAGTCACAAACGTTCCAGTTGTTTACATTAAATAATGATTTGTATGCAATGCACAAATGTATTTCTATTTTGGCAATTCGAACTAATTAAACGTTTTACGATTATGACAGCAAAACAAGGATTTCACGGGTTAAAGTTACACAAAAGCTTTTAATAAAACAAGAATTGGACTCGCAGGTGATCTCATCGCTAACTGCTGTCCCACTCTCGGCTTGTAGCGCATAAAGGCATTTCAAGACATCGAATAACTTATTTGTAGTGTGTGGACGCAGCCTCGCCGGCCTCTTTCCACATTTCTGGCAACGCATCTCTCGTCGGTGTTGTCTGTTGCAGGCCTAAGACCTTCGCTTAATGCCAACATATAATAGTTATTTATGTATCAAAGGCTTTAAGTATTGTTCGTGCAAGTTTTCTTGATACATGAGCTCCCTAGTCCTCAGCCAGCGCTTAATAGCACGGTCCATAAATTGAGATACTCAGGTTCGACTTCGAACAATACGTACCAATTTACAATGCTGGCAACAACTAC
This sequence comes from Teleogryllus oceanicus, assembly GCA_964035755.1. Taxonomy (NCBI): domain Eukaryota; kingdom Metazoa; phylum Arthropoda; class Insecta; order Orthoptera; family Gryllidae; genus Teleogryllus; species Teleogryllus oceanicus. The sequence goes on along the minus strand of CAXIVR010000008.1, from coordinate 106,232,449 downwards.
CTCGTCCTTTCAAAGCAGTCGTAGCATTTCTCATGGCACGCTTTGGCGCTTTTTCATACCCACAGTTGGTGCGCCTGTTTAAGCCATGACGTAGCAGACTCCTTCTCTCCCCGCAACACCGCTGTGGAATATGAAGAAAACTTGCGCGTATAGACTGCTGGCCAGCTAAAAAGCCGAACTAACGGGACAACGTTTGAAAAATGTCACTGTTGGATGAGAACATACATTTATACTCGATTTAGGGTAGTTTCGATTCGTTTTATGTTGGCTAAAGTTGTTGCCAACCGTCACACAAATACCCTGAGTATATTACCTTCAAGCGGTAGGGACATTTTTAAAAATTTAAGTTTGCAATGAAACAATGACTACATCCGTAGATACCGCCAACATTCAAAGCCATCCAAGTGAAGTTGTGTTAGTTTACGAGTGTTGCTAAAGATTTGCATTTGCGTTTTGGTGCTCTTCGTTCTTTGCGTTTTATCGTTCAATTTATTTATTTAGTAGTACTAGGCGTTTTTGAGTTTTATTTATTATTTTCCAATTGTTTTCTTTAGTAATAATAATAAAGTTAATTGAAATAGTTATAGTAGTTCATTATTTGTTGTTAAGTGTCCCTTTAGTATTTCTTGTTTTAAATTAATTATATTATATTTATTATTATTTTCTGAATTCATTTTAATTATAACTGGAAAATAATGGTAAGCTTAACAACATCTGGGTCTATACTTAATACTGAACCTTTGAAGATAACACGGTTTCAAAGACTGTCTCTGGTAACAATGGATAAGTTATTGAAAACTTACTTACACTAACGATGATCTTCATTATTTTTTGGAACTTACTTTTAAAAGCTAATGAATAATTGAACAGATAAATTAAATGGATTTATTTGCATTGATATTGACATAACTGTACTGTTAGGAACATTTCATCAGCTCAATTAAAAACTACCATGTATATCAGGTTAATTAACTTCAATAATTGTGGTATTTATTTGCGTTCAATAAAACTTATTACTACCACTTCAAAACGTGAAGGAACTGTTGACACACATCTCAAAAGCATTAATAACATAGAAGTATGACCGCAGATAACTTTTGAGGTTGTATTTTTCATTTGCACTTGACACTTTTTAACACTTCTTAAGCTCGCAATAGTTGATAATGATAATTCTTAATTAACTTAATAATTATTCACAGAGTTAATATTCGTTTATAGATGAACATCTCTTTTAATTCTAACGAAAACGAAACATGTATTATTGAACAGTGGACAAGACTCGAGACCGCGCGAGGATTGTGAATGAGACAACAAACAAAACAAAAGCGAGAGACTTGATCAGAGTTATAGTTTCATAAGTTGGCTATTCCGACAGGAAATCTTTCAAGCTGCCATATTGCGAATTTAGTGCGGCCTGATACACGGCCTGGAGTCTAGTAAATGTTTTTGCCCCGAGGGCGACTTCCAAACCCGAGGGGTTGGAAGTCACCTGAGAGACAAAAACATCTAGTAACCCCCGACGTACATAATAAACTTCATGGTTTACTAGAATCAAACGAGAATTCGAAACATTTTATCATTTTTCTTGCGTCTTAAGTGAAAAAATCCATTGTATTAGTCATTTGTCAATACGACGTCAGATAAACAAAAGTGTATCTAATTACCATTGCAAAATCGTTTTAGACTGATTTGTTCGTACAAAATTAAAGAATATTGTGAAGCTCCTACGGAAATTGACGTAAAAGCTAACAAAACTACGGACAGCGGTTTCCAGTAATATCTCGAAAAATATATGAAAATGTGTTTGGTGTATTTGAGAGTTATCAGTTTTATTTATTTGTTTTTAAAAAGCAGTTAAAAACTGCGTATGACGTGAATGACGTAAATTGTGTTGACGAAACAGTACTTTTAGATTATTTGCTTCTATTGCTAAAAGTTACTTAGAATATGTCATCTTAGAATTACATCATCCTCTGCTGGATGGCAAGATTTGCGCCGACCTACCGTCGGCTAGCGACGAGGTTTCCCACAACCAGGTATTCCCATCAGCGGGGCACCGCCCCACCCGGGACAAGCTCTAAGCTCCCGACCGGTGTGGTAGCGTTACACTTTCTACACTTCCTTTACCAACACAATAAGGCAACGGAATATAATAGATTTTTAAAGTAATAAATGGATTCGCTACTGTAGAAAAATGGTGGATGATGGCGCAAATCTGAAAGCCAAAACCGTAATCTGAATTTAAAACTTGTTTAGAAAAATGAGATTTTATTTCTGATAATTACTAGTTTCATTGTAGACCTGTTCATTCAGTTGCAAGTGACATCTTGGACGGTTTTCCACAAGTCTCTCTGCAACTGTTTGGTCAAGGTCCGAAAGGCCAAGGTTCAACCCGAAAAATATTTAAAAGTATTATCCTTTGACGGTATGTTCCTATTTGGTAAAACTGAAAAATCTGGGGGAAAAAACAGAAATTGCAAATATAGAACTCATTACCACTAACATTTATTAATAATACATTTGATATATAATATACAAACAATAGCACAATAAAAAAATTCATTTCATTTATTATATTCAGTTGCTGGACGGTGATAACTTATGATCTGAAGAACACTGTACACAATTTTTAATAGTTGTATTTACACAAAGATTTTGACAATTGTGTCTCATGGTTGTTTCAGAACAAAAGCTACCTGAAACAAAAATTGGAAAGGAAATTACAAATGCATAAGAAATATAAGATTTAAGCTACAGCAGAACTTAATGTTAAAATGGATTTTAGGAAATGAAGTATCTTATACTAATTTCGCTAAGAAAGCTTGACATCACAGTCTGCCACTAGAGAATGTCCAAATGAGATTGTAATTGTCCTCAATGCTACGAAGACTACTCTCTTTTGCCTTCCAATAATGTTGACGCTTCTTTTCGCGTTATTGAAGGTTCAACGAAGACCAGATTTTCGTTAAAGTATTAGAAAAATAAGTAGTTCATTACCTAATCCAAATGGAAAATAATTCTTTTGATTATTTGTCAATGATGTCTTTCATTTGTACTTCAAACACTAGAGGCTGCAGAAAGACTGACGGCTAAATGTACCGAAAGATACTTATAATGGGAAATGCAAAAGATCGCGGCACTATCGTAGGGCAATTTACAGTACCGATAACGTTTAAACAAATGGTCCGATTTTCATTCAGTAGAAAGTTTCTGATTAGTTTTTAATATAGAATCTACGCTACGAAAACCTTTGGAGAAAAAAAAAAAAACAACTAAAAAATTGAGTTTTGGAACTTTTTTTGGGAATAGTTCCGGGGAGAAATTAACAAATATAGGCTTATAGCGCGACGTGGAAGTGCTTCCTCAATCCAACGCCGTATCAATTGTCCAAATCGCATAAATAGGCGCGTCGTAAAGTGAAATTTGGCCAAATATAATGTGTCCCTCCCCCGTGTTGCGCCGCCACCACGTGGGCCTCCGGGCGACTCCGAGGGATTCGGAAGCATTCCGTAACAGGTAGAAGGAGCGAGCTGGGAGCAAGGCAGGTAAGAGGGCGGTTCTTTTGTGGTCCGCCTGGGATCGGAAAGATTTCGCTATTTTCGGCATCACAATTAGTTTTACTTCGTTGTATACGTACGTATATACGGAGAAATATACGTAATATAGAGAAAGTAATGTAATGCTGCGGAAAATCGATTTCCGGATTTCAACAGAAATGCATGTTTTGGGGCCCCTGATACCGAAAAGGTGATCCCCCGCCCTGAAAGTTCCGTCGGTCTGCCTAACCATCTGTGAACAACACTAGCACCAAAACTATTTATAGAATTGTTCGAAAATGAATATTCCCCGGCCGATCTGGCCTGTCTTAACATTAGCGAGTTTGAAAAAGATTCTTTAAATTTTCGGGATACTCAAACAAGTTTCCCTGTATTTGATAAATTGATCACGCCCTGCCATACTCCGTGATGATCCTCAGTGATGTGTCGAGAGTAGGCATGCAACATTGATGATTCGTGGAATTCGCTCGTGAAATAAAATAAACAATCACAATTTATAAGTAAAAATGTCAAATAATATCGAATGATACTCCTGTCACTTCAGAGCTCGGACAATGTGAACGCAGATTCATCTGAACGCATCTTCAACCAGTAGACTACCTCTCGCCCAAGAAATGACCCGTTGCCCTAGTATTTCCTGAACTTGTCTTCGTATTTCATACGCGGACAGGCGGTCAACACAAGCACCCGAAGGAAGGGCCTCTCCTTTTTTTACTTTATCGTATACGTACGTACGTATGTACGAAGTAATGTACGTAGTATAGAGAAAGTTCTGTAATGCTGCGCGAAAAAACGGAGAATTTTCGGCAGAAAAAATTCATTGCCGGACCCTGACAACGAAAAAATGGATAAATCCAGTTGCTAAATCCTTTATTGCAAAGTGTAACTCAACTGTAACATGTTTTTCAGGTCAAAAAAAAGTCTAACAATTTAATTATGAACTATTTTTATTACACGTAATGTATATCGTGCGTTTATGTCACCTCATACATTGTTTGGCGGTAAACGCGATAAGATAACAAGATGAAGCGATAGCAATCTAATCGCATAGTGAAACGGAACTTCCTAGTAACACACTGTTTCCGTACCAGAAACGAAACGCTTTTAGGAAAATAAACTAAAATACGAATGAACGTATGTTATTGACTTGCTCGATACTAATTTTATCACATACACGATTTGAAAGATAAATACATATTTCTAAATCGTGAAATGTAACATTTTGTTGGAGAAGTAACACAATTTAGTTTTGTAATTTTATCAAGCAATAATTACTTCTGAATTTTTTTTATTATTTTCCCCTTAATTACAATAAATAAATGTAATGAAAAATATTTGCAAATAAAAATAAAAAAGCATGCAATGAAGGGTTAAGAAAAACTATAGGGCTACAGAATGGCACAGACTTTCTCGTAGTAAATTTTTCTAATTTCCTTGGTGTGGACTGGCTTTAAGGTCTAGCTCCATTCTCTAGCAAGCTGGCATCTATCGTCGCTCAAAGTATATTTTTTTGAAATGTTCTCAACTTTTCGGTTTCTTAATTGTAGAACCGAAATATGACTTCAAGTATATTTTAAGAGTAAATTAAAGCTTCAAATTTTTCAATGAAAATTTCCCTTAAGGAAGAGTTTTTACTCTTCTTTAATATTCTAGAAGTAATATTTCGGTTCTACTATTAGGAAACCAAAAAGTAGAGACAACGTGAAAAAATATTATTTGGGTGGCGATAGATGGCAGCTTGCAAGAGAATGGGGCAAGACCGTGAAGCAAGTCCATACCAAGGAAATTAGAAAACATTCCTACGAGCAAGTCTGAGCCATTCTGTAGCACCATTAATTCCCTATCCTTTCTAGTTCCTTATTAATTCCCTTTCCCCTGACAGGGAACTGAGGAAGCTCTGACCCCTTGAGATATCCCAGAATGCTATTTATTTATTTATTTTACGGCAAAAAAAAGTTAAAACTGCGTATGACATGCTATGGGGAAAAGTGAATTGTGTTAACATTTTCAATATTCTGTGATCCCTACACGTCATATAGTCATATACTACTTAAATTTTGGGAGGAAAAAAAAAGTTCCCATGTAATAAAATCTTATTTCAAGGATAAATAAGCAATAAATTCCATCATTCCAGTAAGGTATTTTCACTCTCTGAGATCATTGTTTTGTTTAAGGTACGAACACAACCAATCTAGAGCAATACCATGGATTCCATATGAAGGTAATTTGGAAAGTAAAATGTCATGATCAATGACGTCAAAAGCTTTTGAGAGATCTAAAAATAATCCAATAGGTGCCTCGTTTTGATCCAATAATGAGGCGACATCTTTAAGAAAAGAAAATATAGCTGTTTCCGTTCATTTTGATTTTCTAAATCCATGTTGGCAATCTGAAAGCGTGACGGGTTTACTGAGAAAGGTTTCCATTCGTACGTAAAAAAGTCTCTCTAATATTTTTGAAAAAACTGATAGAAGGGAAATGGGTCGATAATTTTTAATTTCATTTTTGTTGCCGTTTTTTAAGAGTGGTTTCATTTTAGATGTTTGGAAAATATCAGCAAACGTTCCGGTGCATAATAATGAATTAAATATGTGAGTTAATGGGTGTATAATGGCATATGCACAGGTCTTTAACAAAGAATCCGGGAATTCATCTAAACCGGACGAATATTTATTTTTTAGTTTACCAATTATTTTGAGAATTTCATAGGAAGAAGTTTCGGAAACGAACATCGTGTCTACAGTTTTGGGTGAACTGTCTGTTGTTGAATTTTGTGGCTGAAGACCCTTACTGAGATCGGCAGCAATTCTCGAAAAGTATTGGTTATAGATACTAGCCACTGTTGCCAGATCGTTCACATTTATATCGTTAATTTTAAAACAACACTCTCTACGGGGTTTCTAGTTGATTTGGTCGTATTTTTTATTATATTCCACATTGCTTTTGTTTTGTTATTTGAGTTCAAAATATCCTGATCGTGTTTCATGATTTTAGCCTGCCTTATGACTTTTCGTAACAATGATTTGTATTTTTTAAAGTAAATAAGGAAATTTTGAGATACGTTATGACGTTTGGAAATGAAAGAAAGAATTCGCTTTTTTCAAGATGTCCTAATCCCTTGTGTTATCCAAGAATTGCTTTTCCGTGAAATATTTATTTTTCTTCTTTGAAGAGGAAAGCAAGTGTTAAAATGTAATGAAAGAATTAAAAAAAAGAATTATATTTGTCGTTTTATTATCAACAGTATAATAAACCGCTTCCCATGACTCCTGCATTAAGTAATCAATGAATAATTTTATTTCACTTTTTGTAAACAATCTAGTCATATGTGTATTATTTATTGTGTCAGTGTGTCATTATGTCAGTGCTAGTTTTAGCTTTCAAGTTTTCGAGCGCAATTTGGTTATTTTTTCGCATTCTTCTGGCAGTTAAATCCTAATTATCAAGTAATAAATACAGTTAAATCAAGTTATCCTCCGCGTGAAAATGGCGTTTGAGCGTATCTGAAAATTCGGAATTTTGAGCTCATTTTTACAGAAAATTGTTGAGTTTTTGAAAAACTTTATTTGACATTATTTAAAGCTCATGTACTCATAAATATAATAAAGGGAAGAAATCGCCTCTAATGTACATATTACAGACGGGAGAGACAAGTCAAAAAATTACATTTTTGTAATGTTGCACGCACTATTGCATGAAAACTACTAAAATTACCAAAACACCTACATGACCTAATTGAAAGAACTATGTAGCACAACAAATTACATTTGAAGGAAAAATCCATGTCTTCAATTTTCTAGTTGTAGGAAGACGCTGAAAATAATTCAAACTTTGCAATTTTCGAAAATTCATAGTTAACTGTGAAATTTTGACCTATGCCACCTTTATAAGTGTATTTTGCTCTTATCCTACAAGAAATTTAAAGAAAAAATTTGAATTCATATTTGAGAAAATTTTGAAAATGTACGGTGGACTTCATGTTAAGTACCATCAAGCATTAATGAACGTTTTTCAAAATAGCAGAGCTTTGTCTCAGACCAGACGGACAGAGGTTTCTTCAATATGAAAAAAATTGTATGTATAGTTTAGACGCTAGTGTTGTTCACATACACCAGAGACGGTCGGACTTAAAAAAGACAATTTTTTCGGTATCAGGGAACACGAAAACATGTACTTCTGTTGAAATCTCGAAATCGATTTCCCGCAGCATTACATAACTTTCTCTATACTACGTATATTATTCCGTATATATGAGAAAGTAAAACTAAAAGTTTCAACATTCAGTCAGGAAAAGGAATGCATTCTGTGTATCCTCTCCCTAGTCTGGTCTGGCGTGGCTTGTTCTACTCTAGTGTGTCGAAACCCACCCTGTTCCTCGCCACTGTCCGAGGCTTGTGCTGTCTTCCCTGCCTACCCGCTTTTCTGCCAGGGTGTGTTGATGTCGACACTTCAAAAAATATTATTTACATTATTGTTTATATAACATGTACAAAAATGAAATCTACACATTAAACATTGGGTACGTGCAACTTCCAAATGACACCTTATTTGCTGTGACTGACAGCATAGTCCATCCGCAAAAGGAATGTTTACATAACACATAATAGAAATAATATACATAATATGGCTGTTCCCCCGTTTTATTAAAAGTCCCTGTCCCCATATAAAATCCCTGTTTTATTAAAAGTTGGTGCCTCTGCTTCTTCATAAAACTGATCCATGATCTACGAGTATGGCTTACAAGGCTAAAAACTCATTAACTTGTTAAAACAATCTTTAACACAGATTCTCATTCAAATAAATAAAAATCTAAAGTTATCAAAACTTACCTTCTGATATTTCATTCCCAGTCTCATTATCTATAACCTGCCCCTCCGATCTTGTATGATTTGTGTTACAAGATGTTGTCATATCACAAATCTCACTCTCGGAGACAGATTCTTGTAAATCCGAAACTTGATCAGGTATTGTAGATTCATTTCTGTCCTCATTCCTACTATTTTCACAATTTTTTGAAGATTGATTTTTGGAAATTGTCTGAATATCTTTCACAGTTCTTTTCTGACTCGCAGAAGATATTGAGGAGCAATCTTGTGAATTTAAACCACTTCTTGAATTTTCATCTGACCTATCATTCTCATCTGATTTCTTATTTGCTTTATCACTTTTGTCTACAGGCTCTTTTGTTGAAGCATTGTCTTTTTGTAAGTCAGGTACCACACTTGAATTGTTGCACGAAATGTAACATTCAACTTTTCTGTTAATATCATTATTTATTTCATTCCTCTCAAAAGTATTTTGTTGGTCAAGTGCTAGTGTCTCACTGTCAGAAGCTTCATGATGAAAGAGCAACTAGTTTGTTGTATTTCTTTATTAGGATTTTTTAATTGCTCTCTGTTCTTCCCAAACACTTTTAATTTAGAAGCAAGTTGAGTACCAGTTGAGATGGCATATTTGCGTATATCTTGGTTTGATGCCTTCCTACTAACCAATTTTTTAGTACTTGAACAAGAAGATAGAGGTGACTGTACATTCACTTCACTTTTCTTCTTCAATCTTGAACCTGAAAACAAAAGCAAGAAAATAATTTTCACAATCATTTTTAAGTGAGACATTAATGTAAATGCAAGAAGATACTAGATTGGTAATTCATTTTCAAGCAATCCTTTTGCTAAACATTAGTTTTAGTTACAGTAAGTTTCAAGTTTCACAATTTTTAGGAGATTATTAGTATTATTAGTATTATTATTAGTATTATTAGTATTATTATTACTATTATTATTATTATTATTATTATTATTATTAATTATTATTATTATTATTATTATTATTATTATTATTATTATTATTAATATCACCAGATTACAAAATTCCAACAAAAATTATCCAATTCATTTAATTAATCTGAACCATGATTCTTGGAATTAATAGTTTGACAGAGAGAACTAGAGGTGTATTATTGAGAATGGTTACATAATAATACATTTACTGCATTTTCCGCCAGCACCTGAAAAACTCCAAAACAATTCAAACGAAACGCCTTTGGTGGTTATCTACTATTATTTCAATAGTTAGGAACAGTAGTCACTTCTTACAACTACAAAAGAAACAAACATGAATAAATCTCAATGATTAGAATATTTGCACCATATTATATAAACCAGCATGGATAATATCTAGTAAAAAATTAAACATCCAGAAGAAAGGACATTCAATATATTGGCTTATGAATGCATATTTAGTATTGTGACGGTACTTCGCCACATTAATTATACTATTTTATTTGGGGAATTTGAAAGGTGCCGAGATCTTGATAGGCAGAAATTTTTTATGGCGATCGCATGTGAAGAAAACTATACAGTTTTTGGTGAAATTGGGATTTATTCAATCAAGTGCGACTCCACGCCTCCGGTCGCGTGGTATTCACATTGGTTTGCACTCACGTTGCTTCGTTTTCCGTGCCTCATGAACAAATCTTCAAATAAGGTCATGCTCAACTTTTCAAAAAAAGTAGTATTGTTGCATAATTTTGCGTCAAACATTAACAAATTTCATTTTTTAATCTTTTTTTCAAAAACCGTATCTATTTTTTTATTTAAATTTGTCCCCGGATATCATAATTGACGCTGATGAGAATGGCGCAGTTCTCATTTTGGTTAAAATCTCTGAATTTTCGAAAATTGCAAAAGTGAAATTCTTTTTGACTTCTTCAGTTATGAAGATGTTTTTCTCGCAATGCAATGTGTTCATCAGAAACATCTTCAAACACGATCGTACACAATTTTTGTAAAATAGTATTTTTGCGTAATTTTGCGTCGATCACAAGCAATTTGTAATTTTTTCTAAAAAACGGTCGATATTTTTCCTTTACATTTTTCACGTATGTAGAAAAAAATCTGTAAAGAAAGTGGTGCAGGTTCCATTTTCGGCGCACTCTATATTTTCAAAAAGTGGAAAAAAATGGAAATGTCATATTACAATCATTCGCGCTTCGTATGAGGCGGTGACAATGTAATTCTAAGGAGGTAATTAATTAACTACTTATCTCTGTAAAGCTCATTTTTAAAATGCGTATTCTTTCTGTGCAGGTTTTCGTTTTTTGACAAACTCATACATAATGCATGTTTGGAGTTTTTTCAATTAACAGTTAAAACTGTGTTGACGTACTATGACTAATCCATTAACATGAAATCTAAATACAGATGGAAATACGCGTTCTTGCCCAGAACTGATAAAAAATATTCGCCAAGCATACAGAATGCCCCACCAACTATGGGCCACCCCCATAACTTCTAAACGGTTCACAATTTCGAATTGCTCAACAATGCGCAATCATGGGGCAAGTAATATGCTGTAGAGCTATTGTTCGTGATATTTTTCGTTTTAAGGAATTTTAACCATTAAAAAATGAAACTATATTTTTCTTATCAGCAATGGATAGATCAAAAAGGAATACAATATGTTTCTATAATAATGACACTTTTATTAATATTTTCTAGTATTGACCTTAACACTGAGACAAGTCCTTCCACATTCCATAAAATCAATTTTATTGTGGAGTGTGTGTTGGGGCAGCTTCTGCTTTCTCAAATGCTTTGTTCCAAGTCCTGGAAAGGATATTCAGAGCGCTGCTCGATGTGGCGTGCGAAATCGTCAGAATGCGAGTTCCAGAAATCCGGAAGAATTGCTGAACGCTTTAGTGTCCAGTCGTTTGCAGTTGATGTTTCATATTCCATTTTATCCAAGGAAAGTTGCCACATCTTGGGTTGTGCTTTGGAACAGTCGGCCTAAATATAGCCACGCCGTTTGCTCTCCCGCCTTCTGTTGAGGCTCTGACGATGGCTTTTCGCTATTTGTGCTATTCTTTCCTAATCCCTTTTCTTTAGGAAACGTGAAGGCATTAGAGGGGGTATCCCTTCTAAAACCCTCCCCGTTTCTACATCATAGAGTATTTGTGGTTTTGCAGTATTTGTTCTTACTATTTTTTTACCTCATTAGTAGGATCTACTATGAAGATAGCACAAGTTTTTGGGTTCTGATACTGTGTTTGGATATGTACAGATGGGCTGGGAGCGTTGCGCATAGTTCCTGAATAGATTACTATCAGCTTTTTTCATGAGGTTTAGCTTTCGATTCACTTTCTCATTTCTTGCCTTTTATACAGATCGTCCTGCTTTATACGACTGAAATTCTTTCACAAATGCCACATAGCCCCATGATTTTTTTTGCGTAGTCGTGTTTTGTGTAGTTTGTGCGTAGCTTTAAGTGCGTTGATTTGCCCCTGTTGCAGTTCTGCGCATCTATGATGGTGCCAATTTTTAGCACATGCCATCGTATTTCATTGCTGCGTCATTTTCCTGTACCGTGTCGTTGCATATGATGCATATTGTTACGTTTCTATGTGGTGAATTAAAACACATTATTTTCACAAAAACCTTTATTTTGTTTCTTAACACGATCACTGAAAACACTTGATTCATGTACAGATTGTCTTCACTTTATTTATTTGCATTACACTTATCTTGATTTATTGACACTACACTTCTATTTATTTATTTTCGCTGTCCACTTCTCTTGCACTGTCGCACAGTCTTAAGCACTGACCACAGTTCGATGCACTGAGCACAACCACTGCACTGCTTTTCACCGCGATGCACGCACTTAACAGCTCAACTTCCACTTCAGGCTGACTCGTGGTCGCCGACCATCGCGTATTTATACTTGGCGGGCGCCGTCAAGAATTTTCTGGACTTTGCGATAAGAGCCGCGAACACTCTGGGACTATCTAGTTCGAGGGCCGCCGGCAGATGTCGCAATTCACGCATACATGTAGTTCGTGGTGGCGCCGGCAATGACGCAATATTCGTTACAATATTTTCTGCATTTTGTTGTTAATGTGTTTGTTCGTCATTCTGTTCGCTTTGTTGTGGTGCAGTTGTCAGCCCTGCGTGTTATTCTCGTTTGTTTTGTTCTCCGAGGGTTGGATGTTTATACCTCGTTGTCTATTCTCTGTTCACCACAACTAGAATATACTAGTATATTCTAGGTCGTTGGTTCTCTCGTCGTGTTGCATGCTGTTGTCTGCCCTGTGTGATGCTTTGTCGTTTGGCAGGATAGATTCTTATCATTAATGTCTTTATATCACCTCTAAGCATTGAGTGATTGTGCTTCCTTCAATGGCACTCACTGATTGCGGTTTCGTACAGTTTGAGTTTAGATATCGAAAGTGGACACAGTTAGAAAAAAAATACTTACGTTTTTCGTTTAAATTCAAGAATTTAATACCAGGGTATTTTGATGTATATTCATCCAACGAATGCCTAATGACATTCAAGTATCGTGACCTCATTGACTGCCATGTACGCCCTGCAAATTAAAAAAGATCATAACTTTAGGTGTAGATAAAAATTAACAGAGTTAAGTTCTGAAACAACATGTAAGCACACAGCAAACAGCCTGTGCCCCTTCTTACGTTGTCAGCTCCAACAAATTAAGGTCTGATTGTTGGTAAGGAAATAAATATTCGCAATTCACTGTTCCACAACGTTCCAAAGCCAAAGATGCCATCATCACAAACAGTTTAGATAATAGAATACTTACAGAGCATACACTGTGTCATTTACACACCATCCCTGTGTTGCCGGGACTTTAGAAAAGTGCGTATTCATCAGAGCTTGATTTGTGGATTTTGTGGATTTGAACCCTTCATGGTCAGGTCTAGGATGTTTTCAGCTGTGGTGTAGTATGGAGGCATGGCCATCGTTTCTTAAGGTCATGACACACTTAGAGCTTACCAGGGAGGGGTACTACTCCAGTCCATGCTTTTCAAGTTCTCGTAATAATTGCGAATTTTCCTAAACGTATTGCCCTAAGTTACGTAACATCAATGATTTAATAATTACTAATTGTGAACTGCCCGCCATTAGATAAATCTTACACTGCAGAAATTATTTTTGAACTGCATTAGTAGACTTTGAAAATCAGGATGGGAGATTAATAAATGGAAAAATGAGAAAAAACATCTTAATATACAAATAATGCATAAAACATTTTGAAATTTCAAAATGTTTTATGCATACAGTACGCTGTGTTAGTGTCCACTTAGCTCAATGTATGTTTCTAATTCTCTGAACATTTCATCTTCAATCGAAAATTTAAAGACAGAAAAAAAGCCTTCTGTACTTGACGCATAAAAAAACCGATAGAATGCCGCACAACCGTGTTTTGGCATTTAAAAGCAAGCAAGTAAACACCCATAGGAGGGAAAAGATTATATGAAAAAATATTTTACGTTGGTGTACACTTAAATATGTTTACCAGCGTTAACACTATTTAGATTCACAACTCATGAAAACATCACCTTAGAATTCGGAAGTAAAAGAGGAAAAGAATTAAGAAATCTACTTTATCCTGTTACGAACATCAAGAAACAATGTTAATTTTTAATTGACAAAATAATGTTAGATTACATAATTTTAACAACAACCACAGTGACCAGTAAATGGCAGGCTATTTAACATTATAAACCTTAAACACGCCGAACAATTGGGAAATCAAAAACCGTTTCTCCAGATATCAGCGTTTTCTCTAAACGGACCGCAAAACACAAACAATATTTTAAGGCTCGATACCTCTTCACATGTACGTTAAGCACAGTACTTCACCTTAATGCATACGTATTCAGATTGTGGCCGCAATAAAAAACACCTGGAACGCACTGAAACCCAATAGTAACTCTGGTGCTTGTTGGACCCCGCTCTCTGTTGTCAAATCGAAGTGCCACGGCCTTCAGTAAAGGACGGCCGAGATTTAGTCTCTCGTGTAACACATGTAAACCTTGACCGTTCCCTAATGCCAGTCTTGGTAACTTAGGGTGTCTACCACATTGGGTATATGGTGGATTATGGTGGAGCAGCGCTCTTAACAGAATGGGCCCTCTAAAAAGGTAGAGCACCGAGGTAGTCCCAGAGATTAACTAGACCGTTGATGAAAATACTAGATCAAGATAGACTTTCTCGTAGTAGTTTTCTAATTCCTTGGTGTGGATTGGCTTTACGGTCGTGCCTTATCATCTAGCCAGCTGCCAACTATCGCCCCCAAAGTACATTTTTTGACATTTTTCAATTTTTCGATTTTCTAATTGGAGAACCGAAATACAGCCGACTCCGATTATAGTGAACTCGGATATAATGAACTAAAGTTACTGATCTCGATTCACTTACATTACAAATAAGCATAAGAAGATTCAGTTATAGTGAACCTGAACCTCGGCTATAGTGAACGTAGGAAATAAGCCCTGAAAATCAATTGAATGTCTTATGTTATAAGGCAATTAGAAGGGCCTTTGGAGAGTTGGACAGGTTCCACTAGGGCAAGAGGCATTGAAAGGTGTCAAGAATGCATTATGATACTTAGAGACAGAGAACAATTCAGAATCAAGTAGGAAGAGAGCACGAACTCTGGAGAAGGAGATAAAGACATTACTAAAGAAAAAGTGCGAAGCAAACAATTGAAAATAATTAATTTTGTTGAAAATGTCTGGGAGTTTCGTGTAAAGTACCTCCAAATTATAATGAATGATTTTCAAAATTTCGAAGCTTCAACTAGACCCAGATGGACAGGTGCTTCTTCAATTTGGAACAAATCCAACGCATGATTTAGGCGCTACAAGTGTTCACAGACGGCCAGACTGACTGACGGACGGACGTTTTTGCTTCCAGTTCATTTTTGGGCATCAAGGACCCACAAAACAGGGATTCTAGCAACACCACATGTTAAAGGATTTTTAGTAACTTTCTCATACACGTACTCATATTCGGAGTAATATACGTTGTATAGAGAAAGTTATGTAATGCTGTGCGAAAAAACGGCGAATTTTCGGCACAAAAAATTCATTGCCAGGCCCTTACAACGAAAAAGTAGATAAATCTAGTTACTACATTAAGAACTAGTGCTGTTACAGAATAGTTCAGACTTTCTCTTAGTAAAGTTTTCTAATTTCCTTGGTGTTTTGCCCTTTCTTCTTCCCAGCTGCCATCTATCGCTGCCCAAAGTACATTTTTTTACATTTTCTCAACTCTTCGGTTTCCAAATTGTGGAACTGAAATATTATTTTAAAATTATTAAAGAAGACTAAAACCTTGTCCTAAATATTTTTATTAAAGATTTTTATTAAAATATTTGGAACCGTCTTCAAGTAAATGAGGTTAAGCGTTACTGTAAATACGAAATTTGAAGCTCTTTTTCACAGGAATCTATTGAGTTTGCGAAAAGCTTCTTTTGAAGTAATTTGAAAAACGTTCACTCAAAAATTTCATAATGAACATAATTCCATTGAAATGTGCATATTAACGGCGTGAGAGATATTTTAAAAAATTGCATTTGTGTAATTTTTGAAAAAATGACAGTACACCAAAATGAATTTTATGTCATGTTATCTAGTGAAATTACTACTATCCGTTGTAAAAGTTTGAAGAAGAAATTTGGAGCCATTTTTGGGAAAATTTTTAAAATGTGGAATTTTGAGCACATTTTTGCAGAAAACAGTTGAGTTTTCGAGAAACTTAATTTGACATTATTTAAAGCATATGTACATTATACATTAATGTGAAGAAATCGCCTATAACGTAAATATTACCGACGTACGAGACAAGTCAGAAAAATGTCATTAAAAAAAAAAGGAATATGGCATTTATGCCATGGTATACGTTTCGTTTGGCACTAACACTACCAAAAATTTAATGGAAAAATTTGGAGCCGTTTTTGAGAAAATCTTGTTTTTTTTTTATTCCAACGGTTGTACGCACTATTTCAGTTGATGGACAAATCTGTCTTCAATATTGTAGTTTTAGGAAGACGAAAATTCAAACTTTTGCAATTTTTGAAAATTCCGCCTTAACCGAGAAAATTGGAACTATGCCACCACTATAAGTGTATTTTACTCTATTCTTATAAGAAAACTAAAGAAAAAAATTGGAGCTCTTTTTGATACAATTTTGAAAATGTCCGTGGGGCTTCATGTAAAGTACCCCATAATTTCAAAGAATGTTTTTCAAACTTTCAAAAGATCAACTAGAGCCAAATCGACAAAGGATTCTTCAATTTGGAAGAGATCATACGTGTAGTTTAGGGACTAGTAGTGTTCAGAGACGGACAGAAAAACGGACGGACGGACGGACGGACGGACGGACGGACGGACGGACGGACGGACGGACGGACGGACGGACGGACGGACGGACGGACGGACGGACGGACGGACGGACGGACGGGCGGTCGGGCGGACGAACGTTTTAAAAAAACAAAACACTTTTTCGGTATCAGGGGCCCTTAAAACGTGTATTTCCGTTAAACTCTAGAAATCGATTTTTCGCAGCATTACATAAGTTTCTCCATACTACGCATATTACTCCGTATATACGTATGTATACGAGAAAGTAACTAGAGATGCTACAGAATGGCACACACTTTCTGTTTTCTAGTTACCTTCGGAACTTTGCCATTGGTGTGGTCTGGCTTTAAGGTCGTGCTCCCATTCTCTGGCCTGCTGCCATCTATCATCGCCCAAAGTACATTTTTTCAAGTTCATTTGAAGTCCTTTCAAGAACATCCACTTACAAATGTAGTAATGCATATAAATCAATGGAAATGTCTATATTAACGGTGTGAGAGGTATTTGAAGAAAATTACACTTGTGTATTTTTTAAAAAAGCAAAAGGATACACCAAAGTGAATTCTACGTCATAATAAACAGTGCAGTTAGCACTATATATTGGAAAAATTTGAAGAAAAAATGTGAGCCATTTTTGAGAAAATGGCGTTTGAGCGTTTCTGAAAATGCGGAATTTTGTGCTCATTTTTACAGAAAACTTTGAGTTTTCGAGAAACTTAATTTAACATATTTTAAAGCACATGTGTATATATATATATAATAAAAATCGCCTTTAATGTAAATTTTACAGACGTGAGATACATGTCAGAAAATTAATAAATAATGAATAAATGAATAATTAACTAATAAATATTGCAAGCAATAATACGAATTGCATATATTGCACGCAATAATGCGCGAAAACTTTTAAGTTTCAAAAAATGTACACGACCTTAATGAAAGAACTAATTGTGCACAACAACTTTTATTTGGAAGAAAAATCTTCTTCAATTTTGTAGTTGTAGGAAGACGCCGAAATAAATTACAACTTGAAATTTTCGTAAATTTAGAGTTAACAGTAAAAAAATCACACCTATGCCAAATTTGGAAGGGAATTTTACACTATTCTTATAAGAAATTTAAAGAGAAAATGTTGAGCCATTTTTGAGAAAATGTTGAAAACGTCCCAGGAACTTCACGTAAAGTACCCCCAAAAATTAATGTTTTCCAAATTTCAAAGCTTCGATTCGAGCTAGATCGAATCAATTTTGTAGAAATCTTACGTACGGGTTGTTCGCACACGGACGAACGTTTTGAAAAACAAATTTTCGGTTTCAAGGTCCCACATTTTCTGATATCTGACTACATAACGTGTTAGAGGGAGTAATTTCCTACATATTAGAAGAGGTTTTAAGTACTTTGTATTAGGCCCTTAGGTTTAAGGTGCGGGGATATCGGGGATATGTGAGGATGCACGTTTGGGCGGTCAGTAGGCATCGCAAAATATTGCGATGATCAGTCCTTCTCTGCTCTTTCGTAAGTTACGCTTCTCTCAAGTTTCTGTGAAAATGGAGCGTGATCCCGAAGTTAGTGGTTTTTGTAATTGTCTTATAGAAAAATTATTAAGGATGGAATTTCATAGTATTGTTTTTTTTTTTTTTTTTTTTTTTTGAAAAGCTCGAAATAAAAGACAACGCTAGAGGTAGCTTTCATAATTTGCGGTATTCTTAAAATAATGTTCAGGATTCGCTACTGATCTACGCTAAACACGAAGGAAGCCTTACGGAAATTATTAACTCTTGGAATGCTCGAATTATTTGTTGCGTATCTTTGGTGTGAACTAATATCTTGTGCTTTAGAGTGTCACAAACGATAAGTGATAGACCCCTGCCATTTCTGTCATTAATATCATGACTCATGTTAATTCGGTTTTGGAGATAAAATGTTGGTTTATTATAATACTGCGTTTATTGATTATTGCTGAGCACGAAGGTCGAACTGATGCTCTCAACAGTAATTTCCTGCAATTCCGATAAGGATAGCAAAGTTTGGCACGCACGCAGGATCACGAGCGATGTAGAGATATGCAACATAATTCCGTCAATTCATATACTACCTATTGGTTTTTCGTCAATTATACCCGAAGAAAGGATATTTTTTCTTCGTAAATACTTAGAATTAATTTCCTCAGCGCTTCCACTTCCTTTATGCATAAGGATACGCACACGTAGGACGCTGGTTTCCACCGCGTCAGGGTCCGGCGCCGAATGACGCCACTCAGCTGCTTGATTGAGCCATGTAATCAAATGATGACGAAACTCTTGCCGATAGTTATCGGCGCTCACTCATCAACGCCTGCCAGCTGCCAAACTTCTGGGGATTTCGGCGCGCTGGCTGCACACTCTGTATCTCCAGACGAGTCGTGGTTTCGGAGGGTGTGTTCGCAAGATTCAAAATGGAAATAGCACTTCTTTGATTTTGGAGGCGTTTCTGAAACCCGTTGTGAGTGATAACGGGACAAACGACACGCAAACAAATATGGAAAAGTGCTGGAAAGACATTTTTGCTTAGGTCAAGTGAACATCTACACATCCTCAATATTATTTTTTTTAATATTAAAAGTTACATTAATGAATCACATCAATAGAAACTAAACCAAAATACGTTTTCAGAAACATTTACCAATTGATGTGAGTGTACACAATTATACGCGAATTTAAAAAAAAATCTCCCAAAATTGACGTATTGGACGATCGATCTTCGACATTGTCTTGTAACGTTACGTGAATCCCATTGAATTAGGTTATTAGGAGGGCTATGAAATCCCTATTTAACAATAAGAGTGTTTTGTTAAACACATATACTTTGTAATTCTCGTAAATTAACATCAGTCTATATACGTTTGGTTAATATTCTCTATTCTGAATGCAATATTGTTCAAAAGCGCTTTCGGTAGCATTCCTGTTACATATTTTGATTTACTGTATTTCATAAAAACAGTGCATTTGGTTCTTGGCTGTCACTGGCAATAATTACGATGAAAGCATGACCCGCAGTTCGCTCCCTATGTCACACACGCGTGGAAGTAGAGGAAGAACCGCTGATGTTGACACGGCGCCATGTCGAATCGGTGTTTTATGTGTCCGCCCTTCCTGGACGAGCAACGCTGCTTATCAGCAACGGATGAAAGCGTCAGCGTGCCAGCGTTCTACGTATTAGTACACTATACCGGGACATTAAAAATGAGAATTCGTCAAGAAACTGTCGTGCAGTAACGAAGCACGTCTCAGAAAAATGACAAAAAACCGTTCTTAGAAGATTGTGGCATTTTTTCCACCTGAAATTTCCATATACCCTCCATACACTGTTGGCGCATCAGCGATTACATTCTGGGGGCTACATTCCTCCGAGAGTAGGAGGATCACTTACGGAAGAGGCCACATAGTGCTGAGAGTAGCAAGGACCGAGCGAATGCCAAGATTGAAAGCCAACAGAAAAGAGCAACCGCGCGTGTCCGTTGTCTGCTCTTACCGCCACGTTAGAAAGTTAATTCACGTTGGCTCGCAACCCGCAAGACAATACGCTCTGCGCTTTTTTCAGAAGTTGCTCTTTCGAAGTGAGTTATGGGGAGTGCGTGCGGCGGGCGCTGAAAATAGCCGATGACTACCGAGGAAGAGTTTTAGGCCGCCTTCACACGCAGCAGGTGTTGCCATCGAGAATCGTCGAGGTCCTTCACAGAGTCAAAGAGTCCCGTGCTTCTGGGCGTGGGAAAGAGGGATTCTTTAGTCACACCGCTGTGGGCGCTGGCGGCCGCAAGGCAGACATGTAAATATCTAAGCTTCGAGGCGCGTGCGAGTGATCTAGAGTGAAGGCTACCATTTAGAACTGGGTTATCCCAGCCGTGGCGCGGAAGGGCGTCTGTATACTGGTGGCGGGAATGCACCATCGAGCGCCACTGCGCCGCTCCAGTTAATACCTCCATTTAAGCCAACCCTTTGCCAGCAAACTCGCCAATGAAACGATGCTGTGTGGCTCCTAGTGATATGAGGTCTTAGAGGAGCTAAGGAAAGGTTGACTTTATACTTCAAAGTCGAAAATCAGAAAGTTGTCGCAGCACTCGTGAAGGTTACAGAGCATTATGATAATGGCAACTGGCCAGAGAATAGAGCAAGACCTTAAAGCAAGGCCACACCAAGGAAATTAAAAAAAATGGTACGAGAAAGTCTGTGCCATTCTATAGCACATTAGTTTGAAAAGGTCCGGGGGACTTCATGTAAAGTATACCCAAATTTTAAAGGCTGTTTTTCAAAATATCAATGCTTCAACTAGAGCCGGATAGACAGGGGTTTCTTCAATTTTGAAAAAATCCTATGCATGGTTTAGGCGCTAGTAGTGTTCAGAGACGGGCAGAAAAACGAACGTTTTTCGTTTAAAAAAAAAACAACACTTTTTCGGTATCAGGAATCCCCAAAACGTGTATTTCCATTGAAATCTCGAAATAGATTTTCCGCAGCATTACATAACTTTCTCTATACTACGTACATTACTCCGTATAAACGTGTGTATACTAAAATGTAAAAATACATATGAATGAATTAAGGAGCAGAAAAAATATTAACTAAAAATATAATTTTATAAAAAAAAAGAATTCTACATTTAATCAGTGTAAAAGTATTCAAATGTTTTACTGTTTGGGGACAAATTAATATTAAATAAAACAAACAAAAAAATGTACATATTCTTACCAGGGAGAATTTGTCTGCCTTCCATTGTTTGCCATAAAGAATTCCCATGTACTTGGAGGTGCCTACGTCTTTGAAAAATATATTTTAAAATAATTATGTCTTCTTCAATGGTATAATATTTTCCATTCCTAAAGCAGTATGATATAGGTAATATCATAATATAATCATATAAAAGATTTTTCATTTACAACCATAACACTGAAATGAAATAATTCATATTTTTCTTTTTAACAAAATTCTGATAAATTGATGATACTTACTTTCTCCATCCTCTTTGGCCAGGCTCCATATGAATAATTTTTTGTGGTGAAGATGGTTTCATACTGAAAGAAAATATTCTCTATGTAAAAATTCAGTAACACGACAATAAACATACATTATTGCAAATAGATGACAATGTCAATAACACTGAAGTTGACAAAAAAGAAAAGATGAAGAATAAGTTATAGAAGACGGAGAAGAGAAAAGGAAAATGATATAAAAGAAAAAGTCACTTCTTTAGCAAATTTAAAGTTTAAAAAGTAGGACATCTCAACTAATTGGGACCAGGAATAGTTTAGACATTCGATAATTTGGGTAACCGAACATAAAAATGGCAAGTGTTCATGAAGAGTAGATATGTATCAGTATCATATCAGTAGATATGTTGCATTGTTCTTTTTTGGTGCTACCTCTCGGTTCTGGGCAACCTCCATCACAGATCACCTCCCTTCCTCCACGGAATCAAGGGAAATTAGATATCAAGAGGCATGACTAGGATGGGACACCCGAGACATGTACCCTGGGTGCCACTTTCAGGGGACACTCTCTTTCCACTATTAACATTTTAATAATAATAATAATGATAATAATAATATTAAAATTATTAGTACTTTTTGTTATATTTACAGTTTTTATAAGGAATATCTTATCACAAACTTTATGCTTTTTGAGAAGTTAAATAATTCAGAAAGGCACCACTGCATTAACTTTCATCAATCAAACTCTAATGAATGGATTAAGACTTTATGTTAACTATGAGGGGCGTTCATAAAGTTTGTACCTTTGGGTAGAAAGAAAAAAGATAAATATCAGCCTTTGCAAATTTATTTGTCTTTTTTAACATAAGGTCCCTGCAAATTTACACATTTTTCCCAGCGATGTATAACTTGTCTTATGCCATTGTTATAAAAGAACTGTATTTGTCTCTAAAAAGTTTTTCACCACAGCAATCACATAGTCATCGGTTGCACAACGTTGTCCACACAGAGACTCTTTCAATTTTCTAAAAAGAAAGAAATCGCTCGGTGCCAAATTTGGTGAATAAGGCGGATGGGGTAGAATTTGGTAGCACAGGAGCAAACAATGGGCGACAGTTGCGTGGGCAGTGTGAGCAGGAGCATTGTCAAGCGGCAGTCGCACACGTCTTGCAATCATTCCTCGCCTTTTCTGCTTGATCTTTTCACGTAGTTTTGTCAAAGGTTTTTGATAATGCTGAGAAGTAATCATTTGGCCTTTTCTGGCCTGTGCAATCGTCAGTATCTCCGAAGAAACGTTTAGAAATAATATGCACAATGGAAAATTTAAACGTAAAAAATAACAAGCTGAATTTATTAATTTGTTATCTTTTATAAACTACTTTATATTATCCGGTTCAGCTTTTGGCTTCAAAATGAACATACTTTTAATTACAAACATAGATGTCAAGATGTAAATTTGTTTTAAAGTAAAGCAATACTTACAATATTTTAGGCAAATTTTATGTTTATTAATAAGAAAGGATAATTAATTATATTAATACAAAATGTTTTTAAAAAAAAAAAAATAACATGATTACTACTTGTCACAACGTATTCTCAATGTGGAAATGAAGCCTTTTTTTGAAAGTTAACAAAAAAAACTTTGAGTTAAATCTAAAAGATGAAATTTTTACTGGAATTTGGTGTCATAGCGATCTAGTATGTGCAATTTTCACATTTTTATCTGGACCCCAACAGACATATTTCAGTTGAAAATCTAAAATTCCAATTTTTAAGAAGGTGTAATTTTCTCGGGGGACGTTACATACCAAAGATATTTTACAAAAAGTAACTATACTGTTATGTGTACAAGCACACAAAAAATTAAGGCTGAGATTCTATTCCTTCTTTGAGAAATTGCCCTCTGAAAATCGAAATTTGTTCATTCGCGTTCCAAAGATTAGGTCGCAAATCTTTCTCAGCTAAAAACTTAGAAGGAAGGTAAATAATATTTCGATTTGTAGGCCAGAGTATACTGAATCCAATGCCTTTTATTCCAGAATGCTAGAACAACCCAGAGATAAATAATTTTGAAAATAGTAAATGCCTACAAACGAGAAAAATGGCGCACGGCGTAAAACAAAAATGGCCACCATTTGTAAACCAGATCGAATAAAAATAAATCAAATATGTTTCAGAACAGCCAAAATATAAGGAAATTTATGTACAAAAAAAGGATTTTTTTCGAAACGGGTCGAACGACCTGCGCTGGACAACTTAAAATGAATTGACCCACAATTGGAAGCCAGGCAGCACATCGAGGTGGTGTCACTCTCATACACATTTACTATTGTGAGGGCCAAGCTTGCAGAAGGAAAGCTCTCTCCTCAGACTCATGTAATATTCTCTAGCCCTTTAAGTTAGGGGAAGACACGAGAAAACAAAAATTCACTCTAGCCAAACCTGTCATAAAAACCTGCGTCAGGAAAAAAGTTTATGATAAAACAGGTTAACAAATTAGGATACTGGAATGTCCAAAGGCAGAGAAATAATAATCCGGAAATAGTCGATGAATTAAACTGACTCAAAATTGAAATAGCTTTCTGATTGAAATAAAAAAGAAGAAAAATGGAAATGTGATATAAGAGCCTTTTCCAGAGGCGCGGGAAAAACGGCTGAGAAAAGGCAGAAGTCTCCGTTTTCTTGCACAAGAAATGGATTAAACATAAACAATGTTAGAAAGCCATAAATGAAAGGATAGACACTTTCTTAAAATGCTTATGATTGATAATATACACAGAGAAATTCCGTTTAGACGTTTGGCACTTACACGTCCCCGCAGGACTACTACGCAGGACGGCTACCCAACAGTTGGGCCAATGACGCGTCGACCTTTGGGCAGGATTGGGCCTAGGATGCTTTTCGGAGTACTCCGGTTCCACTTTAAAAGTCTGGCGGGAAACTCGATACCGCCCGTCAGGTTGCCCAGGTCCCGCCGTTACCCACGTCGATAGCTGGCGGCAAGCAATGGGGAGACGGAATGGGGGCTCCGAGCCCCCAGGTGCCCCCCTCCCCCAGTTGAGCTTTCGGATTCGTCGTGGCAGTGGCCCGATTCTCTGGGGAAAGAGGAGGGAATTTGTTCCCAGCGCGTGTGAGTGGCGCATTGTTTTCTGACTCCAGTACTAGCCTGGAAAGCTAGGGGCTCTGAGCTAGCAGGGCGGCCCTTACCCACGCATTGTATGAGGAGGTTGCCGCGAGGGCCAACTGGGTTCCGACTGGATCCGGACATCAGCCTGTCGGTGTTTTGCGCGTCGGTGGGAGGGGGGGTGAGGAAAGAAGGAAAGACACAGGTGCCCACCCCAGAGACTTGTCCCCCTGATG
This sequence comes from Teleogryllus oceanicus, assembly GCA_964035755.1. NCBI lineage: Eukaryota > Metazoa > Arthropoda > Insecta > Orthoptera > Gryllidae > Teleogryllus > Teleogryllus oceanicus. The sequence goes on along the minus strand of CAXIVR010000008.1, from coordinate 106,207,401 downwards.
AAACAAGGACAATGTGGTGGTATAAACCACATGAGGTTTCATACATACGTTTATACGTTGTTTTTGTAAGTCACGGATAAATTTCTATACTCCCATGCTAAATTATTTCAGATATGAGTGTTGTTTACACGTTGTTCGCGCTTATACAGTCGTAATGAAAGTCCCTCTCAGACCGTATCCAAATGATAACGACATAGGTAACCAATGAGTGTAAACGTTTACTTTGTCGTTGAGGAGCCCAAGGAATTTTTGTGCCGAATTCAGTATTTAGGTTGTTTAATTTCGTCATTACACAATGCGTTTCACCTAGTTTCCATTCTCTATTTTGAACTAAAACTACGCGATAACACTAGTGGTGGTAAACAGCACTAGTGTCTCGCTCTTAGTAACTGTTACATAACACTATTTTTACGCCTATTTTAGTCTGAATTAACACATCTCAGTCATCGTTTTTTGTAAAACTGATTACAAATTTTAGAACATGTGTGTCAACTAAATACTTTCAAGCAAAAATCAACACAAATTCGACAATTACAACTACGTTTCATACAGCTGAATCATGTCCCAATAATGAGACGGAATTCACAGATAAATATCATATCCTCATATCTTATCTTGTCGTCCTTGAGCAATGAACTTCTTAAATATCCATCGCTGCATTGTTGCTCAAGGCAGCGAACGATGGTAATATAAAATTAAAGTTAAATAAATAAAAGCTCGTAAAAATTAATGGTCCTCAATTTTTTCGATTTTTCTGTTACATTTAAAGTGTATTTTTAAGAGAGAAAACCTAATCGCACCATGCACAAAAATAAGGATTATCAAATATGTTTGAAACATCTAAAAGTTCTTAAGTTTAATGTGTAAACGTATAACAAAAGCTCGAATGTAAGAAACGAACGAAGAAATATGAAATAACATACAAATTCTAACTTACGTAGCATCCAACTCCCTCCACGCACTTGTCAAATTACGTTCACGAAGCGCGGGAAATTCAAAGCGGGCGACTATGTTTGACAACAAATTACCCCCCCCCCAAAAGTCGAAAAATTGAACATGACGTTATTTAAAGATATTTTTGATGATCACATTTCATTTAAAAATGTATCTTCATAATTGTAGTTGTAGGAAGTCGCTGAAATAATTTTAAATTTTTACCATTTTCGCACAATCAGGGATTTTAACGAATATGAAACCTGCACCATTCTCTTAAGCGCCCTATACGGAAGCCGAAGTCAAAATTTAATTAAAAAATGTGATGATGTTTTCAAGAAAAAATGGATTTATGAAAATAAAAATTGCGTTTGACACAAAAATAATGCAAAAAATCTCATATTTTCGAAACAGTGAACATGACATTATTGGAAGATCTGTTTTTGATTAACACACTTTATCATGAAACAAATTATCTTTACAATAGTAGTTGTAGGAAGGTTGTAGGAAGTATTCTAAATATATTGAATTTTTGCAATTAAAAAAAACATACAAGTATTTCACTCTATTTTTCCTAGAAATTAAAAAAAACTGGAGCAATTTTTGAGAAAATTTTGAAAATGTCGGGGTTCTTATCAAGTACTCCCAAAAATTAATTAATGTTTTTCAAAATCGCAGAGCTTCGAATGAAGCCAAATCGACGGAGGTTTATTCAGTTTGGGAAAAATCCTACGTATATGTTAGGCCCAAGAATTCTTCACAGACGACGGATAGCCGATGTAGATTGGCGTTTAGGTTCCGTCCCTGAGCTTTCCCTCTTACTGGTACATTGTTCCGGTGTCCCATTGTGCACAGTAATTACTTTACGTACTCCTACGAAAACAGATGGATCCACAAAAAATGTTTCATTTCCTGAATGCTATATCAAGCTATGGAACCGAGAGACAGAGGGAAGGGAAATAATAAAAACATACGCACAAGGCATCTGTAGTACGAATAAAATTGGAATGTAGTAGGCATGTGGGTGTCGAGGGGGGGGGGCATTGCTGCTTACTGCGCGGCCTACTCACAGTGTGCTCTCAACACAACTAGGCAAACAAAAGAAAGGGATGTTGAGAAACTCGTAACATTTATTCCTTAAATATACTTGGGTTTTTCTAACGTGGCATTTATGGGTAGTATTTCCAAGATGGAATTCGGCACATTTTGCGTCATTCTCAGTCCTGCCGCTAGAGTCGCTTGATCTGCTTGATACGGTCGCGATCATGCGGCATTTTGCGGCCGGACCAAGAAAGACCCAAAAAGTCGTGCCGAATTCCATTTTGGAGATACCATCCACAGATGCCACGTCAAAAAAACAACAAATAAATAGGTGACAACAATGTGCAAATGCCGAAGCTTCTGATTTGCTGTTCCCTAGGTTGCGGTGCTGGCGTTATCACGTGACCACGTAATCTCAACTGCATTATAATTTTATTGAGACCTTAAAGTTAGAAATAAAGGACGGAGGAAAGAAGGAATCCAAGAGATAAACTAAAAGAAGCAGATGTATGAAAACTGGCAGAATTCTTAAGATCTTTCTAACCAAACAAAACCCGGGAGGTTAAAAAATTAAAATAAAAACCATACAATTTTTTGAAAATTAAAAAGCATAAATAAAAGCACTTTGGCACTGAATTCAATGTCTTTACGAAAATAATGAAGAAAAATTGAAAGAGAGAAAGCACTTATTCTGTCCTTGTTACTCTTCAACGTACTGCAGCGACTACACTATAAAGAATAAGCATCTCTCCTTTGGCAAATGGTGGTTACTTCAAGAATTTAATGGAAGGACAGTTTTTCGTAATTTTAATGAAATTATATTTTATAATTTTTTATTAATCATTTTCAATAATTATTAATTTACTACTTATTTATATTTCATTAGTATTTTATTTGTACGTTCCATAATAATAATAATAATAATAATAATAATAATAATAATAATAATAATAATAATAATAATAATACAATCATGCCGGCCTCGTGGAGCAGACGGTGGTCGCAGGCGTCGCTTGCGCCGAAGAGGCTGCAGGTTCAAGTCCTGCGTAGGCATGGTCGTATTAGTGATTGTCCCTTCACCCCTCATTGTCATCCCATCACCTCATTATTCATAGTTCAAGGCGTAACAACCTTGTCTTATCAGGGGGTATACAGCCGTAAAAAGCTGATCTCCGTAATTTACTCATGTTAATTTCTCTGGGGCCTCGGGCGATAATTGTAGCGCGGTCATAAATGACCGATACGATGAATAATAATAATAATAATAATAATAATAATAATAATAATAATAACAATTATTATTATTATTATAGTTATAGAAAATGAAGACTTGGCGGTAATGTTTCACAAGATATTTTTCTCATTTCTCTCTGAACCGGCTTTCATTAACCAATAATTATTGTTACGTTGCAGTTAATAAATCGACAAATCAACTTCCCTCCATATCTTCAGTATTAGAGTTTTATTTCTTTATCATAATGGACAGAATCGCCAAGAGAGAGAGAGTGTTTGCCCGCTCGGGTCTGCCCATCCTCACCCCACTCGCAGCGCGAAAAGAGCTGGCGTAGAAGCTGCATACCTGCCCTCGCCAACTCTTGAATTGGAAAAACACAGAAACCGGGACGTTGCTGCAGCTTATGAGCTGACGCTGACCACCCCTCTGCTGTCTCGACGTGCCACGGCTGTCTTGAAAGTAGGCAGACACGCGGTAGCCAAATTGCCAAAGAACAGGTGCTACCAGTCACGAGTAGAAGCAGAAGTGGGGCCAGACTTTAACGCATACTAGGTTTTTGCTCGAGTTTTTCCATGGACTTTGTGGTCCATGTTCCTTGTAAGTTGTTCAAAAACTAGCCAATTATGCCGGCGACCCCTTGTGTATATGGTAGAATGGCAATCTTGCGGTTTGCATCGTCGTTATGTGTAATGATGAAAACAGCGCTACATATGGTCGCTGCCTGCCGTACAGCATGGTGGGCGGCGTTAACCCCTCTATCCGTTAGCTCGAAATGTGCTCATCAGGAGCTCCATTTCACAGTCTAAGGTCCTCATAACACACACACTAGTTGCTCTGATTTTTACTCCCTTTTCTGTTTAGTTGTCGGACAATGGAAAGAGACCGAGGGGAAGGTAACGTTTGGTATGAGTCGGCATCCTGCGAACACAATGCCTGTAGCTTTCCGCTTTTCCAGCACGTCCAGGAAAGGCAATTTGCCCTAGTTTTCCTCCCACATATAGAACTTATTTGGAGGTGTTGAGATGGTATGTCTGCCAAGACGTGGTAGACATGGTGCAACACTACTAGCGTCTCGTCCACATTCCGCAGCCGCAGTGTTAGTTTAAGACCGAGCACTCTCCAGGACTTCCACTTCCAAAGTTTCCATGAATAAGTTCACCACCACAGGAGAGAGAGAGAGAGGGGGGGGGCCACAGCCGCTCCTTCTACTCGGGCATAAAGTTACTCAAGACACTGGAAAAGTGTGGACGTAAGGCTGAACTCGGCTCATTCCTTAGTGAGCCTGCGGGAGCAAAGTTTATTGCTGATGACAGTGGTCGCTTCATCCACCGGAACCATGGATAACAAGGCCGTGACATCGAGGCTGACGAGAAGGTAGGAGTCATTTACTCCTTGCGCCTTAGTATATCAATAAGGAGCGTCGAATTCCTGCCAGCCGACTTGTCTGTCAAAGGCAGCAGTTCGTCAGCCTCATAGCGGGCAAGAGGGAGGGTGGGCGAATTGTCAGCTCTCACAATCGGGCGCAGTACACGTCGGGCTTACGGATCTTCGGGAGCCATAGAGCTCAGGAATAGAGTAGTCACCATTTTTAGTCTCCAAGTGTATGTACCCATACCGCACCCTCTTCCCTCAACTTCCGTACGGGGTTGCTCTGTACGACAGAATAGGTCTCATATAGCTGCGCCTCAACGTTGAGGCAGTATTTATCAACATCATGGCATTTCCTTTGTGCGAAGGTACTAAGGCGAGGTCTTCGCGTTTACGCAACGCTACACGCTCCTAGCACAGCAAACTAGTACGTGGCAATTTAGCGTGGGCCAAGAAGCGATCCAATTTCCAATGGATATAGTCGGTCTGGTCAGTAGACAGCTTGAAGACCACGTTTTCCACCCCGAAACGAAATCCATGGTAAAGATATTTTGGATACGGGAGCAAAATTGAGACCTTTGCTTCATACTGCTACTGTAGCTTCATCAAGCTGTTCGTCAGTTAGAATGACCACTATACTGACCGGGTCAACGCCGAAGACCTCAGGATATTGTTTAGCCTTCAGTTGATCAAATTTAAGAATTTGCTTACTTCTGACCTTTTCGTGTACACGTACGGCGGATTCCGCCGAAACCGTGTGAAGTGTGGCCCAGTCAGAGACTGAACTAAGACTGAATGCAAGCAATAAATGTATTTAAGCAACTTACGTTCGACGTTGAAAAATTGCATCCAGGTGTGATGGATCCTTTCAGGCAGAAGGGCGAATCCCATTCTCCTGAAAATCCGTATTGCCAAGTGGGTCTGAGTCGGATGCTGGATTTCGAGAAATGGTGGGAGAACGTCTATAAGCCTGCATCGCTGAAGGAAAGCGAGCTGGTTCAGCTTCCGCTTCCGTTTATCTCGGCTGTTGGAGATCTCACGAGTGAGTTTAAATGTTTCCTCCCCGTAGAGGTCGGCCAAGCGAAAGCGTAGGCTTCCGCGGCCAGTCACTAAGTACTTGGCTGCCCATGGAGATGCCACGTCCTAGGCACATGTATCAGAAGGACGGCCGAAACGTTGGCACTGTGTCTCCCGGACAACCAAGAACACTCTTAGACATAACAAGAGTTGCACCAAGACGGAAGCTAACGAATCCAGCTCCACATCGGAAGATATGTCAATGATGTCCACACACCTGACCGCGCGCGTCGGCCCGTCCAGTTGAAGAAGGACGTCCTGGGGCGTGGAGCAAGCCCCGTCGCCCGTGGTAGCATCTGCTGCGGTAGCATAGTCGGACGTGCAATATGCCGCGGAGACGGATTCGGAAGCAACACGAGCAGCTGGATACATTCCACAGACCGCATCGTGAGACCGTTCGTATTTACAACTGCCCCTTTTTTTATTTGCACAAGTTAAATTATTCTTTAAAAATAAATACCCTTTTTTAAGATTGATTTGATAACTTTTTCTTATTGAACCAGCTGGTGTCAGAATACCCTCGCCCTTGATTGCAAAATAAACACAAAGTTCTAATTTTACTACACATTTCTTATACATTAATAAGTCGAACGAGTCGTTTAAACAATTTACAATTCAATATAGTTTCTTGTTCAAGCGTTAATTTCACTTGCATTCATTCAAAAAATTCTTGCTTGAAAAATAATTATTCAATGGGTTTTAAATTACAATTATGATTTCAAATTAATTAGTTAAATTTTTCTGTTTTGTCTTTGATACCTTTTTCACGTAATGGTACTCACGCTTCTGCAATGGGAGACGTGTACAACAACCTCGGCGGGGAGTACGAAAGGAGCATGCCCGCCCCGGTACTGGAAGGCAGCGACCTCGTTTCGCGGCGGCACTTCGGCTCGACGCGGCGTTGGCCTCGGTGGCGCGCGCCGGCAGGAAAGGGAGTGACGAAGTTGTGCGCGGCCACGGGTAAACCCTGCAGAGCCCTAGCCACTTCTCGGTTGCGGTCCAGACCTCCGCCCGTTCACGATCAAGTCCAACTCTGCTCGGCCGATCAAGCAAAGCGGCCTCGCCCCTATGCTAAGGCTTCCCTGGCCGTGTTGAAGACTGAAGATCGCCTAAGCGATATGGCGCAGCGGCTGCGTAGAATTTGTCCGAAATGAGCACCTCATTGAAAACTACTATGATTCTCCCCCACTATAGCACGTTTCTCAACTGTTGTTCGCCATCAATACATAATCATTGTCCGTACTCCTACGAGAATTTTAACGATCCGTCTCGCACGAAATTTTCCACTAAACTTATCTTGCGCAACTTTCAACAAATCGTCACTCGCGAAGATTTCAAGTGGACTCTCGTTAGGCGACATTCGGCGAACCGTCCCGCTCGGAGATTTCAATTCGACTCCCGTTCTTCTAACGGAAAAAATTCTTGTTGAGATTTCCCTCGGTTTTTCTACAGAAGCCAATGGCAAGGTTTGGTTCCTGCTCTTATCTTCGGTTTTTTCGTTGATTGGAGTGCGTTCCGCTCGACCTGGTCGCTGTAGACGATGACGTTGCCAGCGCGCCAAGTTTGAACTGACGGGCCGCCCGAGACGATATTTTGGGAATCTTTGTTTCGGGTCCGGGGCACTCGTATTCATACTAGCGCTCTCAGACTAACAGCTATAACTGCAGCCAGAAATATGCCCTCATCGTAAGAAACACAAAAGGACTCCTTTCCAGAATGGCCAACTTTACAAAGTCATCTAGTGTACATTCTGAATCAATAAAGCAAATATCAAATAAAAACAAATTATCCAAACATAATTAATGTGAATTCAATAATACAAATAATTGACTGAACTTGTGTACTTTCCATAACATGTGAAATTTATAAAGTTAAGTTACAGTTAGTGTCAAAGACAGAAAATTGGTATTCCCCTCAGGCGCCATACAGTACTTGGCGAAAAGACCCACACTCACTGGTTGTGCAACCAAACGCCATTTTGAACCTTGTGTTGAGGCATAGGGCCAAGAATGTGACAAGATGCAAGGCCTAGGAGAGCACAAGATGACGGACAGAGTGAGCATTCTTTGGTTCAATATGATTCAATATACATCGATATTTCTGCAATATCTTGAATATTGAATGTCATTAAAATGAAAATGAATATTCTTAACATACTATCAAATATTTTTGGTAATTTGGGGATTGTGCAACGTAAGCATGATCCGCCACTGGAAATGGCTGAATAAACACTTCTAATGACACACCTCATACAAGGAGACAGGATTCGGGGAGGGGTGGCTTGCAACTGTAAACGTATCCCTGTGCAATTTCACACAGGCCGATGTGGCCCACAGGGGAGGTGAAGGTAGGGCTCCACCCATTTGTTGCCGTCAGTGCAAAGAGGAGCGAGAGAACGCTCGGGCCGCCTTTACCCCTAGGAAACCCCTGCTACTCACATGGCAAAGAGGCTGAATCAATCTCAGAGCCACCTGAATGGAAATCACCTGATAAAAATCCCAGCCTATGACGGGATTTGAACCTTAGTCAAATGCCAGTTTTGGCGATTTGTTAAGTCGCTTCAGTGACTTTGACAAATTTTGAGTTTGCTCGCTCTAAGCCCTCAATATATCCGAGGGTAGAGCTTGTCGTCTTTTTCCTATGGTGAGGACATGTTTGTGGAATTGTTTGAGTGTAGCCGGTGCTTCGTTTGATTGAAAGGCTTGATAGGCCTCATTGAATGATAGCCGTCTCAAGCATTGAGTGAAGGATTCGATATCGAGTTCCTTCCTCAGTACTTTCAGTCTTTTCCGAAACGAGGGCGTGCTATGAGCCGTAGAACTTATATTAATATACTATATATACTATCCATTATATTAATATACATGTATTATATTTATAAGTTATGCATAAAATAAAAAAAAGTAAAATTATTTAATACAAGCATTCTGCATATTGCTTTTTGTACAGTTTTATGAAAATTAATATATATAAGATAAAATAATTTAAATATTTTTTTATAACACTGTAATATTAAATACTAATAAAAAGTACTTACTTTTAAATGTTAATTTAAAAACCTGGGTTATTCTCATTTCTGATTTAAAAAATTAGAATATATGTCTTTAAGCCATACAAAAATATTCTAAATACTTTTAAATAACTAAAAAAAATATTTTAATAAATACCCTCTAATAAATTTAAATTTAAAAAAATTGAATGTAATATAAAATATAAAATTTTAATATCCATTTGTTTAGAATTGCAAGGATCACACATATATTACAATTAAATGAATTCTTTTTATTACAAATTTCCTAGTGTTTTTAATATTTCGAATGTCAAAAAATTGGTGCTTCTCACAAAACAATGTTTGGTGGGTCCCTGGTGTGATAAAAGTCATATGTTTTCCAGCTTTCCTTCTAATCTAAGGAAGCGTAGCAAATGGAAAACTTTAGGTCATTGCCCATTATTTTTACCATCTTATGACCCTCAGCCCCCTCAATAAAAGATCTGAAATCCCGCCTCTGCACTTAAGCAAAATTTTGAAAAGGGTTCCTCCCACTGAGAATAAAATGTTTACTTATACACAATGTACTGCACAAAAAACTTTAATTAAAAAAAATCTTACCCATCTTCTAAAGCAATTTTTTTTTTATTATTACAGGTCTTCATGTTTTCCTGCTCAAGACAGAGTGAAAACATCACAAAATTGGGCAAAATTTTTGTAACATATGTAATGATCTATCATTTCGAGACAAAACCCCCCAGATGCAACTTTACAAAATGTGACAAGGAATAAGCTTGTGTATCGATTACAACGGTGCCAACAGAAAACATTTTAAAGTCAAAACTAAAATACAGAATTTTTATTAATGTAAAAAAAAAAATAGATTTGCTGAAACATTGGGAAACAATAGATTAAAACACGGGGAAGATGACAAAATTAGTGTCAACCTTGTCGCATGTTTGGAAGCAAAATTATAACATAATAGTTGGAAATTTTGAATGAACTAGAGGTATAAACAAATGACGCCATGTTACGAAGAGAAGAAAGTCATTGGAATTAACTACAGATTAAAAGCAAGGAGCGGCAACTATTTTGTTCCAGAGGCTTTTTGTAACAATGCAAGTTGCTGAAAAAAATATTTCGATGTGAGGACAGATGTGTCGTAGGTGCGGAGAGAATGGTTCTTGTGCGCGAAATTGGCGCGTAGTTAAATTTCTTTCGAAAGTGTGTTATTTCAAATAGGGAGTAAAGGTGTGATATTTATTGAATTTTGAAGTGTTAGCAAAAAGAAACAAAATTCGGGAGTAAATATTTTTCTTGAGTAAAAAAATTTTGTGATTACGGACAATTAGATTTTATTATTTATTGTAAAGAAATTCAACGCTTCGGACATCTCGTTATAAGATACAAAAGAATAGATGCTGAGATCGGAACAATTGGACGTTCACTTTGAATGTAAATTGATGTTAAACAATATTAATTTCGAGAAATGCGTGTTTGATGAAACGCGAAAAATAGTTTGTTTTTTTCCCAACTGAGTAATATAATTTATGCGGACAATAGCGGTTTCGCGATAATTGGTTTCCGAAGGCGACAGCGAGCACGAGTGGACGGCGACCGCGCATCGGAAGGCACGGGACGGCGGCCACCGGACGTCATTGCCACGAGAGCTGAGTCGCAAAACAGGGAAGTGACACGCGCGTGTGTGTGTGTGTGTGTGTGTGTGTGTGTGTGTGTGTGTGTGTGTGTGTGATTTTCTTAGCAGACACTTCATCTGAAGACGCATTCCGTAGCTGAAAAGAGTTTGTTGAAGACCAAGTTTTGTTGAATAAAATTAAGAAATGATAAAAAAAAAATCAGGGAATGCGCATTCGATGTGTGAGTGAGGTTTCATATTGTTTTGTTATTATTATGCGTGAACGAGTTTCTTTGTTGTGTTTTGTTTCTTGGTATGTCTGGCATAGGATTACTGTGCACCAGTGTGGAGGGAGAGATGGTGAGTTGTTATCGTATATGATGAAAGGAGAAAAATGCCCGAAAGCAGTAATAAATGAATGAACAAAAATATTGTTCATTTATACCAATTGAGAGCATGCGTCGTCATTTACTATAATAACCTAGCACGCACAATCCAGTCACCTTGCTTGGATTCCTGTATAGGACCACCACGTTATCCACGGCTGCAGGTTATGAGAAATTTTATAAAAACTAGCTAGCTAAAAGGGGCAAACAATAGGTTCGATTAAGTATGAGTACAAAATATGGCACCCAACAGTCTGTAATACTATAATATAAGAGGAGATTAGCCAGGCAATAGTAGCAGAAAAGAGAGAGAGAGGAACTATTACATTTTGGCTGCCTAACGCGAGGCCAGGAGAGCCGGGAACTATTACACATAAAGGAATACTTACTATTCCATAAATTTCTCTTTATCATCATGTTTTACAGGATAATCTCCTAAATTAGGATAAATTTTTTTAATAAACTGTTCCTTCATACTCTGCCAACTTCTGCAACAGACCTGAAAAACAAGTTACAAAAGAAAGAATAAATAAATAAATAAATAAATAAAAACAGGATAAAAATACTTATAATATACCGCGCCTGGTAGTTCATTTAAATTGAGTCACAATATAACTCAACAAATTCACATTATACAGGGAGGAAAACATCTGAAAGAAACATTAAGTAACGTTCAACTTCTTCAAGTTTTCATTAGTTGTAGAGAAAGTACTAAATAAAACTTGAAGGAACAGACACTTTTACAAAACCGTACTCAAGTGTAGGATTAGACAAAAATTGCTTATAAGACTTTTCAAGTGCAGGTTGATAAGTTCTTGTTTTTCCTTTCTTATCTCGTCATTATGAGCAATATGAAATCGGTGTGCTATTTTCTGTTTTGAAAGCACCATACTGGATATTTCAAAGAATTCTCTAGAGCTAACCCCAAAGCCTGCAAATATTATAAAAATAATTTTATTTCCAACCGTCAAAATTTGACGGTGAGATCTGAGATAAATGTAAAATACTGTACCCAGACTAATGTTCACAATAAATTGCATTGTTTGGATCTTTAGGGTATAACGAAGGTATTCTGTGATGAGTTCCCAAAATTTTGAACATGTATGGCCCATGACCAGGTGGCAATGCAATATCGGCACAAAAGATACAGCACTATTATACTGAAGGATATTATTTCTACATTTTTTTGATGTGTCATCATCTCCTATAAACAACTCTTTGATTTCTTCTGGCATATTGCTCGAAGGTATACTTATTTTCCCATTTAAGCAACACAGTAAATCGTTTGCAGAATTTCTCTCACATGGAAAGTACAAAGCAGAACAAAACTGACATTTCATAGACAATGACCCAATAGAAAGCAAAATGACCTCACTATCACGACACCTACACTGACTTTCTCTTTCCCTGCGTCAAGTTAATATACGTTTGCGTCTTTTGAGGCGCATGGACAACGATTCGGAATTCGACATACCCTGTAAACAACCTCACTAAAGTAGAACCGAGCAAACCCCACTGTGTGAATGCTCTCTACAAAATACACCACAGAAGCAAATACATGCAAACTGTCAACACCACAATGCAATTATTACAGTGAAACAAAACCTTGACGAATTATAGACAAATCTCAACAATCAAAACAAAACATCAAGCAGCGTGGACTCACAGGTATGGACTCATGTATATCGATTTTGAAACTGCCACCCTTTGAAATAAAACAATTGACTGTTGATAAGCGTACTATTAAAGAATTATTTAATTAATTAAATTACACAGTAAATGTTGGTGAATCAACACAAACAATATCTGATAACACATCTAGGGATCATATTCTTTCATTTAAAAGAAAAAATACAACAATCGGTTCATAGAAGCTCTAAACGAAGCCATGGCAGAATACCTTATTTTTTTAAATATATAGATGATAACCTCCTAAAATACGTAAATTATAAATTACAGAAAAAAATGATCTGGCAGTTTTGTAAGAGAACACAAAACAAAACAAAAAGGAGGCATTTACCTTCTCATTTTCCATTTTTTGCCACAGCAATGTTCCTTTTAAAAATGGAAAACCATCATTTTCTACAATATATCTGATAATCCGTAGACTTTCTTCACGACTGTACAATCTGAAAGTCCATGAACATAAATGAAAACTCTCTAATGTGTGATTTAAAATGTTAATCTTTCTGAATGTTTCAAATGTGAATTTCTATAAATATAAAATGAAAAATACCTCAAGAATGTAGAAGATGTAAGGCAGCCACTATCAGTTTCAGATGACTTTGGATGTTTGCCTTTTGTATGATTATTTTGGTTTGTTGAACTTTCATTCTGTCTTTTTGTAGAATGTTGAACACTGGAAAAGCAGTATTTCAGACTCCAAAAAATATTGAAACTATTGTATACAAGATGACAACTTGTAAATCTATTTTCAAGCCTAGTAACACATTTTATAACATAATAACAATAATTATTAGGGAATGGATTTTCATGTAAATAAATATCTTTACTGGTACAAGATAATTCACACTGAATTCAATAATTACTTTAAGTTAGCATTGCATTCTGAATACATTAAAACCATTTTCGTTTTACATATTTTGGTATAATTATATATTTTATCTACTACTACATATTTCTTACATATTTCATTATATTTCAATATAGTTTCATGTCGAAACAGAATATTTCAAATACTTCATTTCTATTTTAAAAGTAATTTTGAACTTTAGACTGATAAAATAAGAAATGTTTTGTAAAAAATTGTGACATTTCTACTACTCGCGCAACTTTTCTTGAACTATGGATTGAGGAAATGCGGGCGGAGTGGGTGTATTAGTTACAAAGTTGGCCATAAGAGTATTTACAGGAATGCCAACCTCTGGAAAATCAAAGTCAACCTGCTACGTGTGCGGCCAGGTCATCGCTCTGGGTAGGCAACAGCATGGACACTAAATAGGAGTGCTTCACTTGGAGGACGTGGACCTGCCTAAGCCATTTCTGTACCTAATTGATAATGGACCTGAACAGAAGTTCTTTACTATGAAAGTATCTAGCTTTGACTAGCTTCTGTTTCACGTCAACGAAGTTTTAATGCTTGAAATGTTGTCATCAGTGCTCGCTGCGAGCTTTTGCCTTCAACTGGTTCTTGCTCAAGGGAGGGAGAAGCAAAGTCATCGTTCAAGAAAAGTTGCGCGAGTAGTAGTAATTTTATGATCTGGGTTGTCCGGGTGACGCCGCGTCGAAGGCTGGGGTGCCGACGTTTCGACCGACATGTCGCGGTCCTCTTCAGGGCTGTACTGCGCCAGGATACACACACACACACGAGATTGTTTTTCGAGGGTTCTCACGGTATGCTCCCTTTCGGGAGCTTGTCCGCGCACTTTTGTCAATATAAGAGTTTTTTATTTATTTATTTATTTGATTTCACTTTTAACTTCTATGGGAGCAGCATCTTGGCATTGTGCAGGGGGAAAACAACCACAAGCACGCGAGGAAGGAAGTAATCAAGAAGAAACAACAAATCACTCAACGCCGGGACAACCGGCAAAAGTGAAATCAAATAAAAAACTCTTATATTGACAAAAGTGCGCAGACAAGCTCCCGAAGGGAGCATACCGTGAGAACCCTCGAACAATCTCGTGGTGTGTGTATCCTGGCGCAGTCAACCCTGAACCGCGACTATGTCGGTCGAACGTCGGCACAGCCTTCGGCGTCGACTAACAGATCTAACTCTGGCCGCGGAAGCCTACGATATCAGTAGTAATTTTACTTCCTCGAAACTGCTTACGCAGTAGAAAGTTATGTAATGCGGCGGGTGGGGGGAAACGCGAATTTTCGGCAGAAAAACTGGACCCTCGTAACGACAGTTGCTAAATTTAGAAAAAAATAATGAAGTTTCATTAACAGCACAGAACAGATGACAATTTCATGTTAGCTGCTCTCTCTCTCTGTTGCCGCACTATTGATATCGATACTGCTGTCGTTTGCTTTAACGTTCGAGGCATGGTGGATATACATGAGTGGGTTCCTTCGGTGCACCGATTTTTAGCTGGTTCTGTGCATCACCAGTTTGCGTCACGAACCACGTGACCAAAACATGGTCATTTCTTTGAAAAGCCAGACCAAACGCTGAATGCCATGTTGGATGGAGAGCGAGTAGTGTTGAGAAACATTTCGAAAGTAGCATAAAATGACAATTTTCAACGGTAAGCAACCAAAAATAATGTGAAGGTATACAAGATGAAATATTTGAAAGAAATGCTTCACAAATCTATTTCAATATCTTGTAACGATGTTATACTTTTGGCATCTGACTGCATTTAAAATTCCCGCTAATATTGTGACGCAAAGTGATGTCTGAACCTCATTGGGTGAAGTCGGATACGATACGCAAGAGCACTCCCCCCCCCCGCCAGATTAGACGCTGGCCATCATGTTGCATGGAGAGATAGAAGTGTTGAGAAATATTTTGAAAGTGATAGTTTTCAACAGTAACCAACCAAAACTAACACGAAGGTGCACAAGATGCATATTTAAAAGTAATGCTTCATTAATCTGTTTCAATGTCTTGTAACGATTAAACAATTTTGGTATCTGGCTGGATTTAAAATTCGCGCTAATATTGTGACGCAAACTGGTGTCTGAAACTCATTGGCTGAAGTTGGATACGATTACCCATCTCGATCAGGTTTTTCGTCCAGTTTCCCTGATCCATTGAGCAAATGCTGAGATGGCCCCTTGTTTTGCTTCTGGACATAAATGTAACTTCATTTTCTGTGCACGTCTTCTAGAATTTAGCGGGAAACAACAATTCTTCAAATTATCGTTTCCATGTTGTCGTGGCAGGAAGTAATAAGAGCCAAAATTTATTGCTTATTTATGCTTGAAAATAGATTTTATTACATGGGAGTTTTTTTGTTGTTTTTTTCTCCCTTTCAAAATTCAAAATTTATTGCTTATTTATCCTTGAAAATAGATATTACATGGGAGTTTTTTTTGTTTTGTTTTTTTTTCTCCCTTTCAAAATTCAAAATTTATTGCTTATTTATCCTTGAAAATAGATTTTACTACATGGGAGTTTTTTTTTCTCCCTTTCACAATTTAAGTAGTATATGACTTAGTGTAGGGATCACAGAATTTTGAAAATGTGCACACAATTCACTTTTCCCCATAGCACGTCATACGCAGTTTTTAACTGTTTTTTTTTGACGTAAAATAAATAAAATAAATAAAAATAAATGCGCAAGAGCCCCACTGGTTCGAGGGTGCACAAACTCCCGTTTACGCGCCGTACCGTTAAGGCGCGTCCACACAATGCGTCTTTTCGTTCAATTTTGCGCATGCGTCTAGCGCACATAGCGTATGCGTTTTGGGCATGCGTCCTTTCACCAAAATGATGGACGTATGCAATGGCGCCACTTTTCCCAGAGCTGGCAAGAATCTCGTTGGTCTTTCTCGTGCGCTACCTCTAAAGAATGTGTATTTCATACCATCCGGAAAACCGACCCGTTGATAGTTGTCATTTGTATAATGTATGTAGTAGTAAGTATACTGGCCTTAAAGGCATTCACGTATAATAGTGCGTTTTTCTCGCTTTAAGTATTTTCTCATCCACATGCGCCTCCCTTTTTCTCTTCTTTCGACTGATTATAAACCAAGCTGCTGAAATTGCCATTGCCATTGCCATTGCCTGCAGATAATCAATATGCCATATGTGGCTATCGGCATGACTTTGGCATTGAATGGTAGCATTGCTGTTCTAAGGAACATTTGAGTAACATGCCTTATGTCATTTCACGCTGCAGACTGCATCTTGTATTCTGCTCTGTAGGTGTGTTGTGAAGGTCGTTCCTGTAGTCTGCAGTTGGATTCCAAGATGTTTCGGGGACGTAGTCCTGTTAAGTGGTTTCCTGTTTAATGTGAAGGTGAACTCTTTTGCCACTTTTCCTCCTTTCAGAACACAAAGTTTTCCATTTTCTCTGCAGTGATAGTCATTTCATTTTCTTCGGTCCAAACCAGCACAGTATCTACTTTTTGCATATTTTCCTTGTATTTCGATGTTATTGCAATGTCGTCCACATATATCAGTATTTCACGTATCTTTTCTGCAATGTTCCATAGCATGATTATAAACAGTAGAGCATTCAACGGGTCACCTTGCATCACTCCTACGTTTCGGTTGATTGGTTGGGAAGTGCATACATTGTCATCTATTTGTACATTATTTTCTGCTAGGATGTTTATGATTAATTTTTTAAGCCATATTTTTCCTGACAGGTCTGTCACTTTCTGCGATAGCTTCCGACTGTTTACTCTTTCAAAAGTCTTGGAGAGGTCAATAAATATAGCATACAATTTTCCATGTATCTTTTCTAGCTATGATCTGCTGCATCAAGTTCTCCACTGCTGATATTGTTGAACATTCTTCTCTATATGCAAATGCGAACAAGTAATGCTGTTCTGCACCATGCTACTACCAACTTTGGGAAACTTACATTACATATGTAATCACATGAAAATAATCTAACTTAACCTTGTAATATAGTTATCTTCTCTAACCTAAAGCACACATGGGAGGAAAATATGACAGGGTGTTTACAAAACAGTTAAAAATTATAAAAACACTAAAAAAAAATCACAAGCATGGAAATGCAATATTACAATGTTCTACGCAAAACAGGAATGGATCTATGTGAATAAAATTATGTTAAGTGCCCCTCCACATAACAATGGTAATAGTTGTTTCAGGTTGTAAGCATTATTCAATCTTGGGTAAAAAAGTATTACCATCCCATCTACTTCCAGGGCAAATCTACAATCTATCTCCTTGGTTTCAAAATTTATATCAATGATTTAAATCATCAAAATCCGAACACTTACTTCAACACACAACTTTTGTTTCTCAGATGAACATTAGCAGTCAACTCAGAGTCAGTGCTTTCATTTTCACGGCCTCCAGAATCCACTCTGCAGCACTCTACATCTTTGGGGGCAGCACTACAATGCTTCCTGGAATTACAAACAATTATATTTCAAATGAAACAAGATATGTACATCACCCTAATAAAGGAAAGAGAAAATCTTCCAGTATTCAATTTTTGTATCAATTAAATATGTAGTCATTGGGAAAACACTTCATCTTCCCTTCTTCTATATTTATGTCATATTATATACTTTTCATAATGAACTATGTAATTTTAAAAATACGCTAAAACTATGAGACGAATCACTATTCATAAAATAAAATTTACGCACTTACAGCCACTCTAAAACCCTTTGCTCAGGAGTCTCTTGTTCCAAAAAAGAAAGACACGAATTCATAATAACTTTTCAGGCGGTATAACATTAAAAACAACTCGCACGTTCTTCGTTCCCACTAGCACAGGATTAATGATTAGTACTTCAACTCAAGCATTTACAACACGCTCATCGCCGACAAGGTTTCCCGACATTCGCCGACAGATTTCCGTCCTTTTTATATACACTGTTATGTGTTTTCCTATAGTATTGTACACAGACATTTCTGACACTTGATCACACTTGATGCAGTTTGTTGTGTTCTGTTTTGAACCATAGAGCATCATTTGTCAAAACGTGCCCAAATTATGTATACTCTACGAACAATAAATATTGTCTAAAGTATATATAGTGACTTTTGATAGATATAAGTTGTGACATAAGTATCCAATTGGAGCCTTAATTACGACTTACATTTTTGGTGTTGTGACTTCTAATTGGATGAAGGTCTCCCCCTCTCCTTGTAATTTGTGACGTTGAGGAGTCACTGTATGTAAAATGGATGAACTCTTGGCTGTGCATGGCCAGCAGCACGTGAGTGTCGGACAGTTCATTAGTTGATGATCGCAACTCGTCTGTTATTAAATTTGAATGCTGTTGAGTTGTGATTCAAAAGTTTTATGTGAAAGAGAAGAGTGATATAATAATGTTTCAGGTATGACCCATTCCTGAATCGAATCGAATCTTTGTTTTTGTTTTTCTGGCATATTTGTTTTCAGTAGCAGTTACACAAGTATCCATTTCATTTTCATTTCAGAGAGCAAAGTGGGCAGCACGAACGTATGTTGAGTGCAAGAAATGGTCACTGCGTTTAAACTCGTATCGTAGATATGGAATTTATGAGCCAGATTACTTGGAGGTGAGAGTAGTGCGCCGGTCATGACCGGCCTGTTTATGAAATTTTCAGGTTGAAAGAAAATTCGGCTTTCAAAAATGCGTATTTGTAGCAGTTTCGATCGTTCCATAATTCTCTTTAAGTGTCAATCCATCTTTTTGTGTTTGCAAAACAAGTGTGGACTACCAAAATGTAAATCAAAATTGTTTTCGCCCTAGCAGTCTGTTCAAGAATATAAAATAAATATCCGCATTGTTGATGTCTTTTTTCCAGTATTGATGAACGGAATTCCAATAATAATGTGTCATGTAATGCAGAATAAACCCTGTACGGCAAGTTAAAATAGTAAATGTTGCTTAATATGAAATTTGGCATTAATACAAAAGAAATTATAATAAAATTTACAACGGAAGATAACATAACACAACACAAAAATGTAAATTAATTTTGTAAGTGGCGGTGCAAACCGTCTAAATATAAAATATTTTTTTAGGTGGGCATGACACCTGTTCCAGGTCCATCCATTTTATCCACCAATCATTTTCATAAAGTGTAAAATGGAGTGAATGTGATTAGCAGTTTCCATTGATGTAAATGCATATTTATGAAGTGTATATTCCTTTACACTGTAGGATGTTTGATTTAATAGAAAAGCTTCTCTTTATTTTTAAACGAGTTCTGAATTTGTTTATAAATTCATTAGGAAATTTGTTTATAGAGCAGAATGTCTGTACAAGAACATATTTTTGGAATAAGGCAATTGTAGTATGAATGACATGTAATTTGTTTTTTTGTCTAGTGTCTTATTTTAAATATCAGAATCCTTGTTTTTCTTGAGGGGCTACTTGGGAAGATTACTATTTCAAATAATACAAGCATGGGATAATAAGATTTGTAGTTTTTGGAACTCGTTAATAGGGCTTCTCCTTTTAAGTGTGTCTTCTATCACTAACTTCTTGAACTAAATTATGTATATTTTATACAATCAGAAGAACAAACATCACAAGCAGCTTAAGCTAGCTCCTCATTTTGCATTTCTTGATGAAGAAGAGGAATTACATGTGCATCAGCTTTTCTGAGAGACTTTTCATATTTGCCAGTATTATTACTCATAAATAAAACTCATTAACCCTTTTGTTTCAGGCTATGAAATCTAAAATACCATTGTATAATACTCTTAATATCCAAATGAGAGGTTATGACTTCCCTGTTTTGGAAAATTATCAGAGGTTCATTCATAAAATTGCCAATTGCCTGGATATAGATGTGGAAGATGGGTAATTTCCTTGTATTAAAATATAATTTATGTTAGTGGTTAAAAAATTGAGTGGGGGTTTTGAAAACTAACCACTGAAGAGATGCATTCAAATTTGATCTAAGGGCTTTGATATAATTTCCATAGTACATCTTACTGAAATGTATTGCATGCCTATAAATTGATGTTGCGATTTTATTCAATGTAACACATATGCACACGTTTTCTTGTGCCCTGGAATACCTACCCCCTAACATTGAGAGAATTAAGCATTAATGATAGCATGAATTGATAAAATCTCATAACCAGAAATGTTTGCTCCTGTGAAATAAAAACTATTTTGCATTAAAAAGAGAATTAAAAGTTTGATACATAGTCCTGTCATTGAAATAAAAACCCTCCCACTCCTCTCAAATCTAGCAAAAAGAGAACTCAAGAAAACTTGCATGGATAATGCATAACAGCACATCATTTTGCAATCATTTTAATTTAAATACTCATCTTGCTTTTCTTTGAAAAAGGTTATTCCTTCAGAATTATTACTGAATTTAATTTTTATCTAAAAAACCTTATGCTCATTGAAATTCTTAAAATCATTGATAAATATTTAATGTAAATTTCTACAAATTTTATAGTTGGGCAACTCCAGGACAAAAATTGAAAGTTGAAAGATTCAAGCCTCAAAGCACTGTTGTGGATTCAGAATACCATTTGACAATATATGAAAGGAATATTCAGGTACCAGAATATGAATACTTATCTTATTGTAATGTCACTCTTGTGTAATTTTATGTTTCTTAATCATAAACATGTGCTGTTTAGGTGACTGATTTGGAAAGTAGAGCATTGCCTTTGCTTTTGCAATGTGTAGCAGCGAGCTTGCCTGACGGAGTAAAATTAAAGATCCACGAACATCAACCTGAACATGAGGAAACAAGATATGTTCCAGATCACGAACTCTTATCATTGAAAAGTGAATTGGAATTAATGACTGTAAAGAAAAAGTAATACATTTAAAGATTAATAATAATAAGATGCAGATACATTTAATGATGAAATAAGAATCAAGTGCAAATACAGATGTGTTAACTAATGATTAATTGTGATTGCATTTTCTATTTAGTAGCTTCAGAAAGCAAAGTAATTTATAAATAGATTAGATGTAAATATGTGAAAAGCATATTAAAATAATGAATTTTGTGTTAAGCATTTATTTCTTACTTATTATGTATGTGTACCTTTTCATCATAGTTGTCACAAAATTACCTCGGAATTTTTGGAATGTATTTTTTTATTTGTAATTGTGCTGCAGGAAACAATACAGTAAAACCTGCTCAAATGTCCTCTTCAATTAACCAATTGATTAGCAACCATTTTTGCATGAATTGATTCATTTTCCAGTCATGGTGGATTTACATAAGAATATTCTCTTTTCAGTGACCACCTGTCACACACATATCATAGATTGATCTTTCTTAATCCTTTAAGCCCTGTGAGGGTTTGGCCTTTTGAAGTTTTGTTGAACCTGGTATGTCTGTGCAAAGACTGACACTCTACGATCGTGAGGGTTTTGGGAATGGTAGTAGTTGCATATTACATCATTAGATTGTATTTTCATTGCAATCACGAGGCCCATTTGTTTTCGAAATCAAATTACGTGTGGCTGTGTCCATTAACTTGGGCTTTTGTTTGTTTGTTTATTCATGTAAATCGCAAATTATAAACTATTGCTTTGATTATGTTTTATATTTAAAATATTGAAGGAGTGTTTTACGTTAAAATTTGGGTTTTTATAATTATTTTTTAGTACTATAGGATAGTGTACTTGTCAACAATTATGATAGTGAAGGTTCAGTGTTTAGTGCTACTAGCTTCTAAGAAGTAAGTAATGTCTGTTTAAATATTTTTTAATAGCTGTCGTTAAATATTTGCAAGAGCCATTCCATAATGCACAGTGAAAATGGAATGTTTATTGATTTTGTTCACGGAACAAAATTGTTTTAAGATTTTCATGTAAAAGAGTTAATTTTTATTTTATAAATGCTTTTTTTCAGGGGGTCGAAGGTTGACCAGGGCCCTAGTGGAGTAGGTTAATGCTCATAGGCCTATACCATTAAATGTCAGAGATGCCCCTGGGGGTGACATCTCTGTACTCCGACAGAAGAGCTTTGAGAACAGCGGAGTATGGTCAGCAAGTCCTGTGTCTCTCGTCCTTGTGGTAGTCCCTGGGTGCTCTCTGAGGTCGAACTCAAGAGTAGCTAATGAGAGAAGGGTGAGGGCGAGTCTCCGGCACCTTAAAACTGGAACAATGGGCGAAGGGAAGGTAAACCCCAACAGAAAACCAAGGGCGGAAGAAGCTCTTCAGGCTTAGAGATGCCAGTTCTAGGGGAGAAAACCCTAAAGAAATCCTGCAGGCCAGAGGCAGCTAGGTTGGCAGCCCCAACCACCATGCTAACCCTGTGCAGTGCCTGTAACGCGGCCAGGGGACATATTAACTTACTGATAAGCAAAGTTGTAATAAGCCGGACCGACATGATGACAAACTTGGCAAGAAAATGCTATTCTCTTTGTGCCCACTATCACCTACATGGTTTAATATATAAATTGACTCACTTCTCTCAGAATGGAAGAACAATTTACACAATGAAGGAATTTCAATAGGAAATAATACGAAAATCAACATGCTTTTGTTTGGAGGTATAGTTTTGGACATTAATGGTGAAGATGACCTCTAGAGTTAATATTTAAATTACAAAGAGGGAAATGGAATATAATTGTAAAATATCGATCAACAAAAGTAAGACTATGGCTTTCAGAGGTAAACATCCCATACGAACAAAAATAATAATAAACATTACTCTCGAACAAGTATCCAACTTCCAATATTTAGGATGCAACATAACATATCTTAACCCTTCAGCGTGGTATGCCATCTACAGACGGCAATTTCCTTTCTCTTCTAAAATGTGGCATGCCATCCCTGGACGGCATGGATTTTCCTTTCCATTCGCGGTAAGCCGTCTCAGGACCTAAGGGACGTTTACCTGTTTCTCCTCCGATTTGCGGTATGCCGTCTACAGACGCTGGTCGCTTCTTGGTGCCGTGCACAGACGCTGGCTGTTTGTTATGGCGAATTTTCTGTTTCTTTCTGAGTTATTATTATCATTACTAATATCATAAGTATCATTATCATTATTACCATTACTGTTGTTATTATCATTACTAATATATTATTATTATTATTATTATTATTATTATTATTATTATTATTGGTGTGAAGCGATGCATTCTCAGGGTAGAGCACTCAGAACGCAATGCCGCCTGAGCAGAGTGCTCCCGCAGCAGGCCTCGCCGAATGCGCTCAGCTGGCTACCACCTTTACTTAAAGCCACCTTCAAATGCTTCCGCGCACGCCCTCGCCACCGCGTTGAAGGGTTAATGACATTGACGTGCAACAAAAAATATCTAAATTTCAGGCTATCTGCAGCACCTTGGAATGAACATTAGGAAAGAATGCTCAAAAAGAAACCAAACTCAAGCTTTGTAAAACAATGGCCCTACGTCTACTCTTGTATGGATGCAAAACATGGGTAGCAACATCAAGAGAATTGACGCAGAAGAAAAGAGATTGTTGTGTGAGGTATGTGAAGGAATGCACATTAATGGATCATATCAGAAATGAGGATATAAGAGAAGAATTGGGAATTACCAGATTACAAGAAAAGATAAATACATATAGAAAATCTGGATAGGCCATTTACAAAGAATGAACAATGAGAGAATAGCCAAGAAGGCCTATTACTATTTCCCAAAAGGAAAAAGGGAAGTAGGAAGGCCAAAGACAACTGTCGGAACAGGCTAGATTAGCATAATCCATACTGCTATTGCTGCTGCCGATGATGCTTCTTTTCTATTATATTTTTTAAACAATGTAAAGTGTAATGTTTATATTTCTTTATGTAGTTCACAAAGCAAAAATTGTTTTAAAAATGTTCATGAAAAAATATATTAATTTTTGTTAATACTTTTTCTGCCATATCTTTTTAAACAATGGAAAGTGCATCGTTTATGTTGATCACGAAACAAAACTTGTTTTAAAGTTGTAAAAATTGTTTCATATAAAAAATAAGTTCATTTTTATGTTAAAATATGCTACTCTTCTATTACAGTTTTCTTTAAAACAATGGATTCATTAGTTTCATTTTAGAAATTCTGAAGTCATTACTACCTAACTCTCACGTTGTGTAGGTACACCCATTCCAAATCTGAAAAGCGAAAATTTAAAAAAAAAAAATTCTAAACCTCTTGAGATATAGAATTAACATAACAATTACATTTATTTGAATTTGGAAAGAAAAATGATTTCAGGTCTTAAAGGTTAAGTGGCAGAGAAAAAACGAGATTTAGAGAAGTGGAGATGGTAGAGAACTGTTTATATTTTCTCTTTATTTCAAGTTTTCTCCTCCACATGCATAAACAAATTTCATCTCTCAGAGCAACAGAAGTAACTTAAATTCCTTCTGAACACCTGATATGTGATAAAATCAACCATTTTTGAACAGAGTTTAAGTAAGCAGAAAACTGGTGGAGATTTAATATCTTCGGCAGGACATATCAAATTTCTTCAGTAACATCCGGAGGCTTATCTAACAGAAGGAATACTTTCTGTTTCAGGTATCAAACTGATGATTTTAATAAACATGAAAATTGAGGTGGATGCAAGAGGAATGTTATTCTTTTTGGTGTACAGGAGGGAGATAGCGAAGGGGACAAGGACTGATTCTAGCATGACATGAGAACTGAACTAGAGGTGCTACAGAATGGCACAGACTTTCTAAAGTTTTCTAATTTCCTTGGTGTGCACTAATACTGTACAGCCTTGTCCCTCCTTCTTGCCTGCTTCCATCTATTGCGGCCCAGAGAACATTTTTTTGAAATTTTCCCCAACTTTTTGCTTGCCAAATAGGACCTAAATTATATTTTGAGAATATCAAAGAAGGTTATAACGTAGTCCTAAATAGCAGTTTTGGTTGAAAAATTTGAAGCCATTACTGTAATTGCAAAATTTGAAGCTCTTTTTCACAGCAATGTATTGAATTTTCAAAAAAATTAATTTGAAGTAATTCTTCTAATTAATGTATACAAAGCAATGAAAATTTGCAAATTAATGGCATGAGAGATATTTACAAAAAATTACATTTGTGTAATTTCTGAAACAACAAATGAATACACCAAAATATACTTTACATCATGTTAAATTTTTTAAATTGCCTTTATGTAAATATTACCAACGTGAGAGACAAGTCAAAAATATTTCATATTTAATTTTTTTTTAAAACAAAAGAATAGAGCAATATGGCATTTGTCATGGTATAGGGTATGTTTGGCACTACCCCTAGCAAATATTTAAAGAAAAAATTTTGATCCGTTTTCGAGAAAATCTTGTTTTTGTTATTTTAAAACATTACAAATATTGCTCACCGTATTTCAAGAAAACTGCTAAACTTTTCAATAAATGTAAATGACCTCAATGAAAGAACAACTTATAGACAACAAATTTCATATGAAGGAAAAATCTGTCTTCAATTCTGTAGATGTAGAAAGACGCCGAAAAATTTCAAACTTTTTGCAATATTCGCAAATTCAAAGTTAACGTTGAAAATCGGACCTATGCCACTTTATAAATGTATTTTACTCTTACAACAAATTTAAAGAAAAAATTTGGAGCCCTTTTTGTGAAAATGTCTGAGGGGCTTCATGTAAAGTACCCCCAAATTTTGAAGAATGTTTCTCAAAATTTCAAAGCTTCAACTAGGGGCAGATCGACTGCGGATTCTACAATTTGGAAAAGATCGTACGTGTGATTTAGGCGCTAGTAGTGTTCACCGACGGACAGACGGACGTTTTTGAAGAAAACCACTGTTTCGGTATCAGGAGACCTCCAAAACCTATATTTCCGTTGAAATCTCGAAACCGATTTTCCGCAGCATTACACAAATTTCTCTATACTACGTATATAACGAAAATTGGCAGTGGTCATCAAAGTCTATGTCTAAGGCTACCAAAGCTCAGGATGTTTTGTTGAATGGCAAAAAATTACTGCAGAGTAGGGTAATCATGACCTTGTCTCTATGCAAAGGCAAGAACTGAAAATATTTAAACAGCCAAAAGACAGATCGTAATCTTACGTTTGTATATTGAGATGGGGCAAAATACCTTGTGAATTATTTTGGAAATAAAGTCGAAGTAATTATTAGTAGTTACTAAGAGAAATGTAAGGAAATATAAACAAAAGTGAGAAATTGGACACTTGAGTGTACAGAAAATGTTAATAAAATTTATTTGGGTTAGATATTGTGAATATTAGAAAAATAATTTTATTTGAGAAATTATTTTACGTAAGACAAGTAAACTTCGACTTATTTACACGCAACACTATTTTTTTCCAGTAATACTTTCGTTCAAGAATGGACCCCCCTACAGAGGAAATAATTTATGGACTAATTTCTGATCCGATGACGGGACTTATGGGCATTTTATGATAATTTTATCACTTTGATATGTGTTACCAATGTTGTAACCTTTTTCAAAATGTTTCTGTTCTCTACGGGATGCCGAACGTTTCAGATTTTCCAGTATGTTCTGGCTTCTTCACGCTACTAATTTACGGAGGTATCGCCATTTTCTTCAGTCTTTGGTGATGTCTCATGCCGGGGTACTGTTTTAGCATTTAACTTCGGCGCATCTGGGCACATGCGTATTTTGTTCTCTTTGTCTATCACTAGCGGACTTGCATAAGGCGTTTCTCTTACTGCTATTTTACCTTTTTCTTCCATATCAAGTATTTGTTAACGTACCTCTGTTTTTTATAAAAACGCGTGTGGTATTGGATATCGTCTAGCAATGAACGATTGTTCTTCTGTTACTTCTATTTCAAATTCATACCATTTCACCGGATCTACCCAGTGCCAGATTTACCGAACAGGCTGAACCTTGGGCGCGCAATTTTTGGGGGCGGACGAATTTCAGCGGGTGCAAAATTTCATAAGGAGAACTTTTGAATATTTTTATAGAAATATTTTTCCATATTTGTATCAAAGAAGTGGTAATTAATCAAATATAGTTCCAAACGACCCAGTACAGTGGAACGTTGGCGATGGTTGTAGAGAAATGGTAGTCAAACATGGATTTAAGCAAAATCGTGACGATTTTTCTACCTCTAAAAGGCATTATGCAGATCAAAGTCGATATTTATCAAAATCACATTTCTCCAAAACAATGGCAAAAGGTATAGTTGTTAAAATGTTTCGTACATTCGCTATCTACAGAACATGTATATTGTGATCCTTGCATGTTATATAGTGGAACCATAATAGTACTTTGCTCTCCACATTTGTATGTATGTCTGCAGTTTTAGAAATAGTGGATTCAGAGCTTGTGAAACAGCACACAAATAAAGTAGAATATTGGAGAAATGTCCAGAAAAAAATTGTAGAAACTGTGAAATTTTTAGCATCAAGAGGTTTGTCGTTTTTGGTAACAACGAGATTATTGGTTACAAAATGAAAACTTCTTGGGCGATATTGAGTTGATATCCAAATTTAATCCGTTTCTGGCTAGCCATCTCGTTCGTTATGGAAATAAAGGGCCACATTTGTCAAAAAGGAATTAGAAAACGGTAATTCGGAATTAAAGAAATTGTCGATACAAGATATATTTCCAAATGACATTATTTTAAAACTATTTAACGACGTCTGTGACTAATGCAAATGGCAAACTATCTTTTTCTTCTTTAAAACGCGTAAAACATTATTTGAGACCGAGGCTTAAACAAGACGCATTGAAAGCATTATCTGTTATACATAGAAAATGACATTTTAGGATGCCAAGAGTTTGAAGACACTTAAGAAATTTGCCGAGACTAAAGCGACTACCATGTAACTCTTCGACACCACTGTTGCATCAGGCTTCCATTACTTGTGTACTCTAGTTGAAACAGAGCATTTGCAAGATTTAAGGGTGGGTGAAGTTGAAATCAGCCCCTACTACAGCCTTGTGCAGTGTCGATGTTTCTGCCCTCTCAAGAAAGTACTTTCTCATTAGATATATTTGGTTGGCATTACCGTTGGTTATATTTGAAATGCCTCCTTTTTCACTGGTAGATTGATCCTCTCAACAGCAGATTTTGAATGATGATATCGATATTGGGTCGTTTGGGTTCTTACGCGTCTGTCCATTGCTTCAAGGTCTGTCTGACTCCATTTTATTAAGCCAAATGAGTTGATTACAGGAATGGTGTAGTATTTATTGCAGTGGCAATATTTCGCGAATTCAAAGAGGTTTTAAGAACATTTGTGAGTCGGTTCTTGAATTCTGCGGTTATACGTTTCATCACTTCCGAGTGGGCTACTGTTCGAGAGTGCTCTGTACCAAGATACACAGTTCATCATGTTCTAATGATTTAATTCGCTATTTTTCGTCGCATGTTCCAGTCCCCTCGTCAATTTGCCACGTACCACGTTAACCTTTCTACACTTATCTATACCAAAACACATTCCGATGTCTTCACAGAAAGTTTCGGTGGTATTAAGGAGCTGCTTCAACGAACTGGCTGTTTATGCATTCAGTTTTATATCATCTATATATGCCAGATGGGAAAGTCTGTATGAGGAGTGCTGACTCTTTATCTCGTAGCCGTATTTACTGCTGTTGAGGATGATAGACAGCGGGTTTCAGAGCCAAGCGAAACCAAAATGGGCTGAAAGAATCTCCTTGGAAGACACCACGGTTGATCTTAATTTTATTTGTGAAAATGTTGACTTCCTGGGTGTTTAATACAATTTCTGCCTTCCAGATTGATAGCACAAAAGTCTATCGATTTGGGATGGATTTTGTATATTTTTATCACGTCTATAAGCCATCGTCTATATGGGGTCGAATCATAAGCTTTCTGACAATCTATGTACGTTGCAAATAGATGTCTTTGCTTATTACTTCCTTGTTTCAAGACTACTGAGTCAATAATTAGTTGTCATTTACAGCGCAGCGATCCTTTCTTATGTACTTTTTGTTGTTCTACTTGGATATTGTTACCACTACAGTGATCTTCCAGGATCATGGACACACATGACGTTTATAGTTTGTAGAACGCGTTCAAATACGTTATAGGCCTATATCTTGCTGGATTACTACTCCTGGAGCCCTTCGGTATGAGATACGTCACACATGTGGCCAGATGATGCGGAATGTGTAGCGGTTCTTCATTAAAAGCATTTATACATTCAACGAACTTACTGTGCAAAGCCGATAAATTCTTCAACCAGAAATTATGGATTTTATCGCTTCCAGGGCTCCTCTAATTCTTTAGTTTGGCAAGAATAGGCTTTATTGTTTCAATATGGAAGCTTGCCATGGGCACAATCGTTTCTACTGGTTTGCAAATTGTTTCCAGCCAACTTGCTTCAGCATTATATTTAATTTCAGCTGACCATATACCTCCCCAGTAGCCTTCGATTTCTTTAGTTGGCGTCAAGTTTTTGTCAGTATCTTGAACGGGTAAAGATTTATAGAATACTTTCTGGTCTCTTTGGAAGATGGCATTATACTCCTTTCTCTTCTGACTTTTTTATAACGTCATAACTGTTTTGCATACGCGCTCAATTTTTGCTTGACTGTGTCTAGATATTCAGATGGGACGCTATTTGGTTTATCAAATTCAGCGTGTTTGCTATTCTTTTTGCTAACAGCGTGCATTTTCTTCTCAAGTCTCTTATTTCTGTGGTGGATATAGGCTGTTGTTATTCCGGCGTCAGCTCTCAGCTCATTTTTTGTTCTAATCTCCTTTTACATGGTGGTTTCTTTCTCTTTAATTTTGGCTGCTGAAAATTCGTGTATGTTTCTTTCAGGTTACCCCCTTTTAATTTAACGATAGCTGCTGCTTAAATGTACAAATACAAATTTAAATCTGAATAGGTGACAATGTTATGAATCTTGGATGGGAGAACATAGTTGTTCATGATATTCATCAGATCTCTCAATTTGGATGACATTAATTGTTTGGGTATACTTCGTCTCTTTTCTGGCATTAACCCATTGAATTTGGTCAGCATGCTATTTAATTCCAAACATATCTGCTGTTTTATTACTTCATTCTGATGAGCAATACAGGGTCTCTCTGGACTGCTGGTTTTATTATTATTTATGACTTATGCACTTCTCCCACGCGGGGGGGAACATTCACTGCCACAGATGTCATTGTGGCTAGGCTCACTCGTACGGCTCAGAGCAAGTAACGAGCAAGATCTTCATTTATTTCCAGGACCTCTAACACTACATATCAGACACATCAGTGACAGTTTTCTGACAATGTGACAGGGTCTAGAATGACGGATTTTTGTACTGTTCCTAGTATATGCTTTATATTCAATTCTTGCAGATGTTTGATGAGGGATTTTGGTATTATTCCGGTTGTAGAAATTGTCAGGGGACGGATCTGAACCTTTTTTATTTTCCAAATCTTCTTTATCTCATCTGCTAGCTCTTGGTACTTTCGGACTTTGTTCGTGTATGCGGAGTGGAGATTATGTGACAGTGGTACCGTAATATCGATGATGGTGACTTCCTTCTTGGTTTTATTTAGCACTATAATGTCCGGTCTATTTGCGGTGATGGTCTTATCTGTTCTAATCTCCCTATCCCAGTACATCTTCATGGATTCATTTTCCAAGACGGTGGGAGGTTGGTACTGATAGTATGGTACGTTTTCCACACTAAGATGTTCTTTAACAGCCAGAGATTGGTCAACGATTTTTGCAAAGTTGTTATGTCGTCGCAGGTATTCCGTTCCAGCAAAACTTCAGTACGAGTATAGAGTACTGAAGAGTGCTGTACGAGTATAGAGTTAATGTATTTTAAACAATCACAGCAAACTCGCTGATTGAACATTTTCCCACTTTTCCACTCAGATTAACAATAAGACGTCCTGACCGATTGGGGGGGGGATTTAGTAAGGCGTACGAAACTCTGGCCAATCACACAACCTTTTTCAAAATTTTAACAGACCCTTCTAGAACTTTTGGGTAAGAAGAGGGGAGAACATAGGCCTGGGGCTAGCACGCTAGCGCCGGTCAAAAGAGACGCTCTCAGGCATCAGATGAGTTCGGGCGAGTGTCCAATAGAGAATCGGTCGGGCTGTTGCCACGAAGTTTGTCGACTAGAGACAGACGGGCGAGTGCCCGAGTATCTTTTTTGGGACTATTGCAAACAGTTTGAGTTTGTTCTTAATTTGATTTTTTGCAGACTTCGAACACTCTGCTATGCGCCGATGTAATTATTCTCTCTACCCGGTCGCACGTTTTTATTAATTACGTGGCGTAATTTCGATTACATCGGGAATATTATTAATCGATAAATATTACGTGGTCCGTCGCACAACTGGAAGCTGAGCTGTCACGGCCGCCGTGGCGCAGAAAGTCGCATGTGCTAATGCGACGAAGTGCGCATAGCTAATTGACTCTTCGCCCAGGAACCGGCCCAAACATGCTCGAACACGTATTTTGTGACGCAACTTTTAAAAGGAAATTATACCTGTTTAAATATGAGATAATCGGTATCGTCACAATACAAGCGAAGAAGGCAAATGATCCTAAATACTGAATTTAAATTGTTTTTATTCTTTACGGTAAGTAAAAATGTTATAGAGAACATACTTCATTTACACAATTAACATTGCTCAACACTTTTAGTAACCTCATAACCTTGACTGGACAATGGCCAATTTTTGCTGGAACCAGCGGTGACTGCTTATGACTGGTTTCACTGTATATACAATATAGTGGAACTTCTCTGAAAAATAAAATATTTGTTTTAATTGATTTCCATATTAAAAGCACTTTTTCACCTCCATCCACACTAAATGTTGAGAACTAAACATTTAAGCGAAGAAAAACAAAATTCAACCCTCACACGTACCAGTATTTAATTGGTTGATCTGACCTTTGAAAACATAGAAAATGAATAGTGGAATAGGTTTGATTCTTATTTTTGTCCCCAAATTTTCAAACTTTCAAAAGTCCCCCTTTTTTGTCGAAGTCGATTGGAGCTTGAATAATGAATTTGAGAACACATTGAATATAAACAAAAAAATGTTTTGCATCTTCTTAGGTGAAAGAATGAGAAAAATACAACTGTATATCAAAACAGGTAGATGAGTAGGTGCATCTGCATGGACTGTTGTTAAAATAATATGTGAAAATTAAATTGCAGTTCATTTGTGAATATTTTTTAAAACTCGTGAACTGTACATGTGAATTTCAAATTTGTATTTTTTTCTTTTTCTAGTAATTACATGTCATTTTTTGTTTTGTTTACATTAATTCTAAAATCATGATTTCAAAAATGAAAAGGAGAAAAGAAACAAACTCACATGTCCATGTATATGTATCCAGAAATCAAAAATATTATTAATAAATATTTAACTATTACATCTCTGTTATTGACATAACTTTATTATAAGGAATATTATATTAGTGTCAATGCATGGGAAGTCAGTTACACTTCCCTCCCCTCCCAAATTGAAAGTTTAAATTTATACCTCTATGTTCATTTCTAACTCAAAAATCTGAGTGAACTGTTGAGTGGTAGTCAAATGACA
The DNA here is from genome assembly GCA_964035755.1 of Teleogryllus oceanicus. Lineage (NCBI taxonomy): Eukaryota > Metazoa > Arthropoda > Insecta > Orthoptera > Gryllidae > Teleogryllus > Teleogryllus oceanicus. The sequence continues at coordinate 106,174,693 of CAXIVR010000008.1, read as the reverse complement.
CATTGAATTCCTTTCTTTGCTGCATGGATGCCAGTTGACCTAATGATGTCAATCCTGCACAGTTTTATTTTACAATTAATTTTAAAATTCGATTTTTTTTTGTGATTCTGTGATGCTTTTGCAAAAATCCCAGTTTCACAAGCAAACAATTTAAACTTTACTGCACTAGACCTTTGGATCACACTGAAGAAGTTTTCAGAATAAAATCCTCTTGCCTCTGAAATGAATCCAAAGGGTAGCCCTGAACACTCAAATGCATGCACTAACAGCACATTCATCATGCACAGTCCCCCCGTTGACATGCAGGATGCATGGATTCATGAGACTGTCGCTATACTTGTACAGATTCAACAATGGGAAACCAGACTCGTCAGATCAGGCAATATGTTTCCATTCATCACCAGTGCAATGTCGGTGTTAACGGGTCCAGGCGAGGCGTAAAGCTTTGTGTCGTGCAGTCATCAAGGGTACATAAGTGGGCCTTCGGCTCCGAAACACCATATCCATAATGTCTCGTTGAATGATTCGCACGCTGACACATGTTGATGGCCCAGCATTGAAATCTGCAGCAATTTGCAGAGGATTACACTTCTGTCACGTGTAATGATTTTCCTCAGTCATCGTCAGTCCCGTTCTTGCGTGATCTTTCTGCGCCAGCAGCGATGCCGGAGATGTGATGTTTTACCGTATTCCCGATATTCACGGTACACTCGTGAAATGGTCGTATGGGAAAATCCAAATTTCACCAGGACTTTGGAGATACTATTCATTTCTCTTGCGCCGACTATAACACCGTTCAAACTCACATAAATCGTGATAGCCTGCCAGTGTAGCAACAGTAACCGATCTAACAACTGTGCCAGACTGGTTGTCCTATATAGTCGTTGCCAACCGTAGTGCCGTATTGTGATTGGTTCCAGATCTCTTTATTTCAATACGCACGGCCGTACCAGTGTTTTTTGGCTCTTCAGTGTATAATTGAACATCTTTGTAAGGAGAGGTATTTCTGATGTGTACATTTAAAACTTTTTATTGATTTTAATACAAAATGAAAGCTTGCCAACATAATCACCACCAGTGAAGTATGGCGCCCCAACAAACTGGGGGGGTTGTAGCTCCACCGAATGAAGGAAATGTAGTTTCCAAACTGAAGAACACTAATTTATAATAAAACGTAAGCAACTCTTGTAAATTAATTAAAAGTTAATTTAATAATGGTTTGTATTGAAATCTTACATAATTTTATGCATGTCCATGTCAGATATATTAACCTCCCACGCATACGGTTCTGGTTCCATTTCTAGAGGGCACTCGAGTCCTTGTATTTGTTCAATATTGAAACAATTGCCAGATGATTATATAATTCATATAAAACAAGAACAAACTAGTTTCAGATGAAGATAGAAAATTGATATTCTCCTTGGAGGCCATGTTGTGTCCAGACTCTTGCATTGTGAACTGGTGACTCATTGCAGACCGAAAAAATAGGGGCCCTATGTAGGAGCTTAGCGATCCAAGGTCAAAGAGTAAATAGTACAAGAGCTTAAAAGCATGCCATTGTACACTGCCTGGGAGCGCATAAGACACCAGAGAGACCACACGATGGGGGCTGTATGATTTCATATTGTGACATACCAAAAATGACGGACATTTGATTTAAGCAAATAAAGGTCGAACTGTTGTAGATATTGCAAAAGACGTGGGTTTCTATACGCAGATTACACCGTAGCAACGCGAGTTCGTCCTGAAAATTGGGTTTTTATGGTGCAGATACACAGATGACACCGTAGCAACGCGAGTTCGTTCGGGGGACACCGTAGTAACCGGGAGATCTGTAAAGTAAACACCCAGGGTGCACCATAGCAACGCGAAACGGGTTCGTTTGGAGACAGGTGCAGGATGACACCGTAGCAACGAGTTCGTTTGGAAGCAGGTTCGGGGTGCACTGTAGCAACGCGAAAAAACAAGAGAGAAAAACACAACGAGCTTTGAAGGGTGGATCAGATCGGGAATTAGGGCATTCCGATTCGTGTCGTGGTGGTGAGCGGATCGCTTGGGCGTTTTTTCTTGAGGTTAATTATCAAATCGGGACTTGTGATATTTCATGAGAGTGAATATTGAACTTGAATATTTTCGCATTAGGTGTACAACTGGAACTTGTAAAATTTACGTGTTGTACCATTGCAAACTCAAACTTGTACTATTTTCATGAGTGAACCGGAAGGTGACCACCTGAGGCGCAAGATAATGAGTATAGGCAGTGTTTGTTAAGTGGTTGGAGGAAGTTTCGACTTGGTCGCTGATTATCGTGGACTTCGACAAGAAGAAAAATTGGTCTTCTCTACGTGGCGACATCGAGCGAAGTGCGCGCGAAGAGGCAAGAAAGGATAAAAGGTTCTATAACGCTGTTATTGCAATGAGAAAAATGGTCATGACCTAACAATAAATTGTAATAATTGACGATAGTTGATAACTTTGGCATGCATAATAAATTACAATTCATGGTTTGAAAGAAAGCTGATTCTCATTGGCCATTATATGCAATCCACAACTATTTGCAGATTTCTCGCCACCCCCTATGGATGGCAGACTGAGTTGCGGAGTAAGTAGCAACAATTATTCATAGAACCCGTCGACTGAGCTCGCGAGATTGACATTCATTATTAGTGACTTAACCTTTCAATATACTTTAATGTTGCTCCATTGATTTCTAACAAGAATATCAGTTAATTTCAGAAATCAAATACCAATGATGCCAAACATTTCTAACAGTGAAATTTTAGTTTATTCACAACACATCATTTATTCTCAGCCTGATATTGTACAGAAAATCAATTAACCAATTACATTAAAATAAAAACATTGACTTCAGGCAATTTAGTGACCCTGAAGAAGGTTTAAAAGACCATCTTTCATTATTTTCAAACTCGCCAAGTCATTTTGAATTATGTCAATCAGATGAGCCATGCCATTCTGCTCCATCAGCAAAAACTGAAATAAATTAAAATTAAGTTATTTTAATAAGAAAGTCAATTGTCTTTTTTTATATATTGGATAATATAAAAAATATAATAAAGCATTTTCATGTTACATTATTTCATATCATACTCTTACTTGTTTAATATCTTCTTGAACACCGGGATCCATTGCATAACGCTCTGCCTCTTTATTTGGTAACTGCAGGCTATGAGTACGCATTTGTGAGAGTAACTCATTTAATCGGGCCTAAAAGTAAATTCACACAGAGTATAAGTGTACAATAACTAGCAATTTTTTTTTTGTTCCAACATCAATTTTGAATTGTCATTATTTTATACTGTGAAACGTTACTGAACACATTCGAAAGACAGTTCCATTCCCTTAAAGGGATATTTACCTTAAATTGTGTGGGAGCACTAAGCTGTACTTGCAATGATTCCAGGCGACCACGAAGTGCCTCTTCTTCAGGTTGCAAGGCAAGGCCAAGTTTACGGGATACTTCTTGTTTAACAAGTACTTTCAGTACTCTATGTTCCAGATCAATAAAACGTCGTCGATGTTCAGCAATTTTAGCTAGTGTTGTGGCATGACGTCGCTGAAGAGCAGCAATATCTTCACTGACACGTTCCAGAAAGAGTTGATGAAGACGAGTTTCCTGTTCTTGACATTTTAGACGCCATCTAACTTCAGCAAAACCTACCATTGGCACAGGAATGTATCTAGCCAACAAAATAAAACAAGTCTAAATTGAGAGCAAGAGCAAAGCTAATACAAAAACAAATCAAAATGTACAGAAAGTACATTGAAAATCATTACCAAATGCTAAACATATAGTTTTTTGACACTCTACTAACAATAATTGGGATGAGGTTTCCAGTTATACACGATCAGTGCATCGATTTTTAATTTATTGTAGAAATGTTGTATCCTGCGATAACTTCACGATGTTTCATGGTCAGGCATGATCACATCTTCAGGATTAAAAGGTTCACTAATTAAAACAACCTAAATAATAAAAGATCTTCATTGATGTGAATTCGAAAAATATTTAGAAGGGGAAGTAAGGTGACTAACAGGGAAGTCAAACAAGGGATAGGGGAAAGATAATTTTCCTTAAATATTATTAACAGTCTTATTTAGATAAGCTAATATGTAAATTAGCAGAATTACACCCCACTGCTGTCTTACCACTGCATCAGTGCTGCTACAACCTGGTTGTTCTTGTGCTGCTATCACCCCTTCACTGCCAACTCCTAGCTCAGCATTAGTTTCGGCTGTCTACGTCTCCGTCTGCTCATCCTGTCCTGCTCGACCCCACCCCATGACACATGGCAGCGCCCAGCAAAAATAAGCCCAGGTGGATTGGGAATTGCATTAAACGGAAGTGCTGTCTTATGCTACAGTTTCATCTAGCAGAGAGAGACAAGAAAGTGAACAGCTTCATAAAATGTCTCCATGAAAAAACATTTCAGATTTGTCATGTTTCATGGAGATCAGTCAAATGGTGTGAGAGCTTATCTCAAACAAACTAATATCCATTTTTATAAACAGAGATTACAGTACACTTGTACCTGAAGATGTGATCACACTTAATCTCCAAATGTTTTGAAATTAAAGAAGAATAAAATTTCTCTACAAATAAAAATTAAAAAGCATTGCTTTGATTACCTATAATTCTCCCTGGAAACCTCATTCTAGAATTCATTTAATTCAGATAATCATTAGAAGAATTTTTTAATTAACAATAGTTTGCAAACAAATGACACTGATGGATATGATTTGAATAACAAAATTTAAGAATTACATTTCAATATTGCATCTTCTTTTGCAATATAAAAATTGCCTTGACTACATCTCTCATCACATTTTGTTGAAAATAAAACCAAAATCTTCAATCAATTAAAAATAAAAACAAAAAGTTTCCTCATTAATAATATGGCAAGCAATCCTTAACACTGCCAATATCATACATTTCTGAATTACATAGGTCATTCAATAATTAAAGAGACAAATTGGTCTGGGGAAAAAACAGTCGGTAGGACAAGTTTGGTAATTTTAGGACGTTAAGTTGGCATCACTGGGATGCAGCGTTGCCAGATGCCTAATCTATGTGCCCGCTAGGTGTCACTCGATTTCCCGCTAAAAATCCGCTAAATTCAAATTATATTTTCCGGTTTTCCATTATATATGTATTATATAATATACTGTATAGAAAATTTGCTACAGAATAATTTTCATTAAAATTTAAAAAATTTCAGAATAACAAATATATACATATTTTCCTACTTAGTTATCTGCGTTTAAATTTACGACAATTTGGTTCACGATCTCATCGTCATTTTCGTTTTCAATTTCCTCAGCACATTTCTCTTTTGATCTTATTTCTTTCAAAACTTCTTTAGGGAACTGGAAGTTATGGCATCTATACACGTTATCATTTATACACATTACACGAAATCACAAAATGGCTTGCTTACGTTAAGGAGGTTGTCACATTACTCTCTAGACAGCCGAACGAAAAGTTGTAATTTTGGAACGTGCTTGTTAAAAAATGATGAACGAGTATCAAGTATATTATTTCTGTATTTCGCGACGATTGGTAAACGAGTTTTTTTTAAATGATGCATTAAAAAGTGTTAATTATTTTACAAACGCAAGCTAAGAAGCTAATTTGACTCCAAATACCAACATGAAATACTGAAAATAGTGGAGTAATCAACGTTTATGTATGACTGCATTTCTCTTCAAATTCTAGTTATCTTATAAGTAGGACATTTCTTACGTATTATGTAAATGTTTTCTTTCAAGAATAATACCTTTAGATCGCAATTAACTCCTTCAGAGAACTGATAACTTTCAGGCAATAAACTTGGCAACGCTTTACATATATTTTATTGGTACCAATGGTTTACGTTTTCGGGAAGGTCAAGACGTACAGAACAGTGAGTTGAGCTGGGTTGCTTTTGTAGGTCTTATAACCTGAAAATCATGTTCGAACAGTTGAGATATAAAGGGCGATTTGTTACGAAACGTAAGTTATCGTGGAAAACAAATTTGTCTGTAGCCGCGAAACGAAGAAACGGAGAAGAAAACGTTACAGACGAAGACATGTTTCCCGTTGATGGTCGCCGCATCGTGCACGTTGAAGAACTCGCTAAACAACATTTTATCATCATTCATCATGAATGACCCCGTATACGCATGCCAGCTCACAAAGCAATGCCTACAAACCAGCCTCGCGGTTTCGCAATATTTAAAATTCCCGCCGAGTGGTACGTCCTGCAACGTTGCCGCACTTTCGTTCTTACGAAAAACTGATGACAGATGTTATTTTCTTTTTGCGTTTTTGTCCGAACTACACGGTAAAATCTTTTCATTTTTATTATCTTCTCTTCAGAAAGGTTTAATCTACATTTGTAATATTTTCCCCTCGTGTAATCTTATGTAGATGTGTTTCAAATTTAATTATTTACGGTCGGACGAGATCATTTTCCTATACTTTGCGAGTTAATCGCAAGTTTTCAAATGTGATTATCTTTAAAACTATACGGTAGAATCACTTTATATTTTGGGAAAGCATGTAAAAACATCTAATCTTGTGATAAATTTCAGTTGCGAAGTTTAATCTTATTTTTGACATAACGTGACAACCTCCTTAACTTTCTTAGTTTCGGTTAAACATTTTTCATTGGTTCAGAATAGTAGAGCTTATTTTTGATTGGTTAAGAATGTTGAGGCGAATCACTAACAGATCTCCGGTATCAGCATCTCATATGCCATCTAGGTAGGTATTTCATAACTAATCTAGTTTATTATTTTATTTAGATTTTTAAATTAACATTTGATTTGTCGTAATTTTAGAGTTTTGCACACTTTTTATATACATTTAATTCATGCTCGAAAAGTGAAATTTCCGCTAACCGCTAAATCAATTTTTTCTCTCCGCTGACTACATTCAAAATCCGCTAAATCTGGCGGGAATTCCGCTGATCTGGCAACACTGCTGGGATGAGCCCTGACCATCTGGAGGATCACCATTGTTGTGTTCATAACCTCAAAATTAAGATGAACGATGGTGAGTCCCCCTTGAAAATTCCATGTTGGTTGAACAACGTTCTGTAATTCATTTTGTACTTGCCAGTTGCTTCTAAACGATTGAATTCTGTCCATCAGATTGAATATATTCAGTTTGGTTCTGATGTCATTATATAGCCTAAGATATTGTAACCTGCTACTGAACGTAAGAATTTCATTTCTGCGCTTTCTATTTTTCTTCTGTCTGTTCTATTTATGGTCCAGTTTTCCCATGTATAATTTAGCATGGGTACAGCCATTGCTTTATAGAATTTGAGTTACATGGTTTTCAAAATCTTGTTTTTTAATGTTCTTCTTATTGTCCCACACGTGTTATAAAATCTGGGTAAGACACATTGGAGCCTAAATAGGTAAAATTGTTTGTCTGTTCTATGGATTCGTTATTAATCACAATTTTACATCTAATGTGGTTTGTTCCTTCAAAGCCCATTGATTGAAGCCAGTCATGAGAGAAAAACATCATGGATCTCAGAGAAGTGTGATTTTCCAGCAAAACAACAAACATCCTGAAACTGCTCAATAAAGCTGTGAAACCATCAACAAAATGGGTTGAGAGGTACTGCCACATCCCCTTACTGCCCACATTTCGCATCATCTGATTTCCATTTGTTTGGTCCAGTGAAGGAAGCATTACGTTCCAGGATAATGAGTTCTTTGCAACCGTTATAAAAAAAGTAGGTAACCTGTTGTGACAAGTGCATAAATGTTTATAATTATAATAATGATGATTGTATTAAAAAGTAGGAAAAGTCTTGTTTTGTACAAACAAATATTTATTTTTCCAGACCTATTAGTCTCATTTAATTATTGAATTCCCCCTGTACATTTTCTTTGTTTCTGCTAACTTTTAAATACTTACTTATCAGGATTTGGATTATCCAAACGAGCTTGTTTCCACAATCTAGGGTCTATACCAGCTGGTGCATTTGCGAGATATTCATCCAGTTGTTCTTTATCAGGCATGATCTATAAGACCAAATAAATGCAAAATGAATGAATAACAAAACAGTATTTACCTGCAACAAATACCATAAGAATTTTTAGTAAGAAAATTCAAACTCCCAACTTATCTAAATAATTTCGATTGCTGGCCAACAGTGAAACTCCGTATATACGTTTTTCACCTTTATATGTAGCGAGTCCATGTGTGGAGCGTGTCAATGTAAAAATGACATTTTGTTTTGTTCTAGTATTCAATTTTAGTTATGCGTTTTCTCATTTATACATATTTTTCCTTCACTCTCATGAAAAACATATAGATGAAGTTTTACTGTATTTTTCTTCTGAAATTCATTACAATATGCATAACTTTACATGGCTTGATAATCAAAATTGTTTAGGTTGTCAAGTTTGAATACATCTCCTCCTCTCATTAATTTATAAAAAAAATATTCAAAAATCAATTATAAATATGCCTTAAAAGTTATACATTGGTTGAAAATTTATTTAAAAAACCATTAAAAATTAAATAATTTAAATATCAGATTTTAATGTCAAACTTTTCTACAGCAAAGATTAATAAAGACACTGTTATTTTTTATTTAACGTAAAATATAAAATTTGGAAGTGGAATATAAGTTCGTAATTACAGTAAATTTAAATTTTACTTTCACACATACTGTTTTTGTAGGGCAGAGAAAGTCATATAATGCATAAACAGTGATTTTTCAGGAAAAATGTTTGTACTTTACGTCCTGATACAAATAAAAGGGGAAAATTCTTGTTTCTATATTAAGTAAATTATTTCCTTTGACGTATGTAGTCAGATCCACATTTTGTGGCATCCTTGATACCTAAAAATTGGTTTGCAGCTAGGGCTGCAAACAATCATGATTTTTTTTTAAACATCAAAAAATCAGAAGTTGATTTAAATTAGACTTTTTAAATTGTATTAGATGTTTTTACTTTAAACCAAAATCGCTAAGTGATTGATTTATCCTTAATTACTTTAAAAAAGTTTTAATTACCAAAGTTTATTAAAACATCACTTTTAAATTTATCATTAAATTATTCCAACTTTATAAAAAAAGTACTATACATTTGAGAGGTCCATTGCAATACCGCTCTAAACCACAAAACTTTTAAATTTGAGTTATTTATAGTTTCGTGCCCTTAAAACACTTCTCTTGCATCCACTTTACCAAATAAGTATGTAGCACCATCTATTAGTATGATTTAGAAAAAAGGCATTCTTTGTTCAAAGAAATTTTACCATTTTTTATGCAATATCGCCATAATCATAATGCACTTATTGTTGAAAACAACTGAATTCATCGAAAAACTTGTAACAATGTTAGACAGTTTTTAAAATATTAAATTCTACTTAATAGTTAGCCCTAATATTGAAAAATATGGGGTATTATTGTTTGTTACTTCCCCATAAACCCATAACCCAGTAAGAAGTATGCTTCCCACTTAAAATGGAATTTTATTAATATGCACAAAGAAAAAGGTTAATATTATTAATACTAGTAACATTAACTACTACTTTCGTTAGTTTTAACAATATTAATTTTGTTCTTTAAATAAATATTAATAAAATTCCATTTTGATTAATACTCATCATCTTTAGCACATATTTTAGTACAAATATAGAATTATGGACGTTGTTGAAGCCTTAAACACGTTTTTCTCAAAACTAGATCAGTGTGCGTTAGAGCGGTATTGCTGCTAAATTTATGTACAGACAATTAAATTCTGGATAAAAACTAATCAAGCATTTATGTCTAGTAACATACAACTCTATTACGAATTGTTTATTGAACTTCGTTTTACTATTTGTTAATTTTATTGTATTGTAACATACCAAAAATGATGGACCTTTATTTACGCAAATAAAGGTCGAAATGTTGTAGATATTGCAAAAGACATGGATTTCTATGGTGCAGATACGCAGATGACACCATTGCAACGCGAGTTCGTCCTGAGACAGGTATGGGAGGCATCTTAGTAACCGGGAGAGCAGTAAACACACAGGAGGCACCGTAGCAAAACAAACACACACACTCTCGTTATGAAGCGGTCTGCCGGAGGCCAAACAACATATTTTCAGTCCTCTGTAAAGAAGGTGTTTGGATCGGACGCAGATGTGAGAGCTCTTACTCACACAGTGACTATTCAGGTGAAGAACCTGGATGAGGTCACAACTAAAGAAGTGCATAGGGCTCTAGTGGACAAACTTCCCGGAGCCAGTGATGTCCCAGCTACTGTGGTCAAATCCCTAAGACCATCCTATGGTGGAACACAGGTAGCAATAGTCAGAGTTCCTGTTGCGGTGGCTAACAAATTGTTGGCCATCGGTAAAATAAGAATAGGATGGGTGTACTGCACTCTGCGTGAGAAGAAGTTCCCCCTGAGGTGTTACAAATGTTTGGATTTTGGACACCTCAGAAAAGCATGTAAAACACATGACCGGTCCAACTCGTGCATGAATTGTGGTGGTGAAACGACGCAAAGTGCTTGCTTTGTGAAGAAAAGGGGAAACAAGGCAGACATGCTACTGGGTGCAGCAGGTGTCCATCATACCAAAAAGCGCAGAAAGCAATAAGGGATAGAAAACGAGAATTATACAACTCAATCTCCACCATTGCGTAGTCGCCCAGGATATCCTGGCACAGTCGGTTAGGGAACGGGAGGCTGATTTAGCAATAGTATGCGAACAGTATACTAACCGTGAAGATACAGCGTGGGTATCTGACCTCCACAACCAGGCGGCAATCTGGACCTGTGGAAAACACACATTCCAGCAAGTAATGACGAGACCCGGAGCTGGATTTGTCTGGGTAAAAATCAACGGCGTTTACATCTATAGCTGTTATGCCTCACCAAACGCGACAATGGAGGAGTTTGAGCACTTCCTCGACCGCTTAGTGTACGACGCAAGAGGACGAAGCCCCTTGGCGATAGCTGGAGACTTCAACGCCTGGGCGGTTGAGTGGGGTAGTTGGTCCACTAATAAGCGAGGTCGAGCAGTTCTGGCATTCCTCTCCCTTCTGAATGTAGAGCTCGCGAACACAGGAGACATACACACCTTCCGCAGAGGGGGCGTGGGATCTGTTGATCTGACGTTCATGTCAGATAATCTTTTGAGAATGGTCTGGAGAGTTAGTGAACACTATACCCATAGTGACCACCAGGCACTTTTGTACGAGGTGAAACATCAGCGTAGGGATACTTTTGCGCCGAAATATCAGCCAGCTGGGTGGAAAGCAAAAACGTTTGACGCAGAAGTTTTCCGACAATGTTTGGAGACGATAGTGCCAACAGGTACCGCAGATGACAAAGCTGGGCAGGTTATGAAATGGGTAACCAAAGCCTGTGATGCGGCTATGTCTAGACGGGACGCAATCTCTCGACGTTCACTAGTTTACTGGTGGAATGAGGAAATCGCCCAATTACGTCGGAAGTGCCTTCGATCCAGAAGACAGTACCAGAGAGCTCGTGGCAGAGACAACTTTCTTCAATTACAAGAGCAATATAAACTCGCTTGAAGCCAATTGAAGATAGAAATCCGCAAGAGCAAACGCTTATGCGCCAAAAGTCTGTGTGACGAGGTGGAAAAGGATCCATGGGGTAGGCCGTACAATAGGGTCATGAGTAGGTTAAGACAGTGACACCTACGTTCTCCAACTTGCCCCAATATGCTGCTCAGAATTGTGACAGCCCTATTCCCGAACCACCCCGGTGAACCTGTTAATATAGCGTTATCTGAGCCAGATATAATTCCTCCAGTCACGCAAGAAGAAATTCTGCACGCAATCAGCAGAATCGGCAACCCAATGGCTCCCGGACCGGATAACATTCCCAATATTGCCCTCAAGACTGCGATACTCGCTCACACCGACATCTTTGTGGATCTCTATTACTCTTGCTTGAGAGAATGGGGGTACCCAGAAAGATGGAAAAAACAGCGTCTGGTGCTCCTCCCTAAGGGGAATAAATCTCCCGAAGATCCATCATCATACAGGCCACTGTGTATGCTCGACACAGCTGGCAAGGTTATGGGGAGAATTATTAGTACCAGACTGGAGAAAGCTGTAGAGGAGGGAGGAGGCCTTTCGGAAAATCAGTATAGTTTCCGCAGAGCCCGCTCGACTGTTGATGCAGTCCAGCTTGTCATTAACACCGCCCGACAAGCAATTGGAGGAAGTAGATGGAAGAGAGGCCCAAAACAGTACTGTGCTGTCGTTACGTTGGATATTAAATTACATTCAACTCGACCAGGTGGAGTAATATTCACCAAGCTCTCCGCAGATTTAAGGTGCCAACGTACTTTAGGAAGATTGTGGCCGAGTATCTGAGTAATAGAGCAGTGATTTACAATACAAATAATGGGCCGATTGTACATAATATCACCGCTGGTGTCCCGCAAGTGTCGGTATTGGGCCCACCATTATGGAATGTGATGTATGACGAGGTCCTTTGGCTTCCCCTCCCAGAAGGCATCAGTATTATTGGTTTCGCGGACGACATTGCTATCGTCGCCATTGCGAAATGCATCGAGGAAATTGTGTATATTTGCAACGAAGCGGTCGCTATTGTTAGTCAGTGGTTGAAGTCCTCAGGGCTGCAGTTAGCTGAGCACAAGACTGAGGTTATCCTGGTCACTAGCAGGAAAAAGAGAGAAACCATCACTCTCAAAGTTGGAGACCACCGTATTGCATCACAGCCGTCGATCAAATATCTTGGTCTCATGATTGATGCCCGTCTGACATTTGCTGACCACCTGAAGTACGCCAGCAATAAAGCGGCGGTAATTAATGCAGCACTGTCGAGGCTAATGCCCAACATAGGTCCCTGTTAGGAGAAACGGAAGCTTCTGGCCTTGGCTGTGAGGTCCGTCTTGCTCTATGGAGCCCCAGTATGAGCCAACTCCATGTCGACAGTTCCGTCCGAGGGATGACGTCAGTGTACAGGTTATCAGCATTGCGGGTAGCTTGTGCATTCCGCACTGTGTCAAACGATGTGTCATCGCGGGGTTGTCTCCTGTCGATTTCTTGGCGCAGGAGAGACGGAGGCGATATCACAAAAAAGAGGAGAAACCAGACTGCTCGACAACACTGCTCGAATGGCAGGATCGATGGGACAAGTCCATTAAAGGAAGATGGACGTACCGCATGATTCGCTCCATTGCACCGTGGATCAACCGTAAACATGGCGAAGTAAATTTCCTCTTGACTCAGCTGTTGTCTGGACATGGATGCTTTCTGGCATATCTCCACAGGTTGAAGCTGGCGGATACCTCATTCTGTCCACTATGTGAACCTGCTGTTGAAGACGCCGAGCATATGTTCTTCCAGTGCCCGCGATACCATCTGCAGCGACGGCACGTTATGAGTATACTCGGGATCGACCCGCTGACACCCGAAGCAATGGTTGGGCGCATGCTCGCCTCAGAAACCAACTGGGATGCGGTGAGCGCATATGCGCAGACCATAATTGCTGAGCTCAGGAGAATAAAAAGGGAAAGAAGGGAAGTCGACTGATCTTTTTTTGATCCTTCCTACGATTTGGCGAAGAGAAGTGGATTGTGACTAAGTCACTCTAATCCACTCCCCGTGATGTAATGCCTAACGGCGGTTCTGCGGGGAGGATGAAGAAGGGAGGTGGTTTATAAATGTATAGATTGTATATAAATGTGTGTGTATACACACACACACACACACACACACACACACACACACATATATATATATATATATATATATATATATATATATATAATGTGACGTCGTGGGATTAGACAACCCCATAACGCCACCCACCATCAGCTACGAAAAGAAGACCACGAACAGGGAGGAGTAGGGTACGCGGCGAAGCGATGGCTTGTAAACGCGCCATCTACCCGCAGCTTTTCGAACTCTGACGCCCGGAAAAATAGGACAATATTCACCCCTCCAAAATTTCCCCAGGCGCGAGTACCATAATTATCGCGGCGCGCCTCGGAGGACCCCTCTATGACTGCAGCAGCGACGGCGACTAGACTGAGCTCTCTTTGATTGCAGCAGCGACGGTGACTAGGCTGAGTTCTGAAGGCGATTGTAACTTAATAGCATAGGAGTTTATTTTAACTTGGTAGTTAAAAGTTAGCTTAAGAAGCGTATCTTCGAAAGCGAGGTAATTAAGAAGTGGAGTGCACAAACATTCTTCGCATTCACAATATTTGAGAGCAAGTGAAGTGACTGACGCCGAAATAATTTCAAATTTGTAAAATTCGCGGAGAAGAGGGGCGCGGCAGAAGAAGAGAGGCGCGGCAGAAGAAGGACGACACCAGGAAGAGCTAAGCGTCGGTGAGAAAGTTTTGGACTGGAACGAGAATCGTACGAGTCAGGAGAACGGGAGAAGGGTGTGGAAATTGTAGGCGTGGCGGAGTCCAGAGTTCGAGAGAAGGAAACTGGTAACGTCGTGGGACAGCAAGCGTAGACGCGGAGCTGTTGAGGCAAAAGAACTGGCAACTTTTATGTGACGATCAGTTGCGGAAAGAGAATAGCAGTAAATACACGACAATTCGTGTTGAAAGTGGGTGAAAAGTCCAGAATAGGGGTGAGAAGTATCCCGAACGATGTGAGTGGCAGTTTCAAGTTCATTTACTGCACGTGTCATTAAATTCATTCAAAAGAGGCCATACCTTCTACAATTTTACTTGAATAATTCATGATTTTCACATGTTGTATAGTTGATGTTATCTGGAAAAGTCGGTTTATTGTATTGTGTTAAAAGTAATTGCTTTCTGTGATAAGTACATGGGTCAGATTAAGTAACGTGTATATTACGTTTTATTGTTTTTTCTCTTTAAAGTTCAGTGTTATAGTGAGTGCGAAGCCCAAGGCTAGCACCTGCGAACGGGATTCCTTAAAACAAGTGTAAAATTAATTTTAAAAGCCGTGCACGGAAAAACTAGGGGCTAAAAAGAGTAAAATAATTTGGTAGATGAAAGTTCAGAAAGAGGAATGAGCAAATTGTAAATTGTAGTTGGTGAAAGTGTGTTCAGGCAGTCGAGGAGACGCATTTTTTTTCCTTGTTTTTTTTTCTTCTTTTTCAGTGATTAACTACTTAAAGTGCATTATCCTGTTATAAAATTGCGTCACTGTAATTGTTTTCATTGAATATATGCTCATTTTTATTCGTATTTTATTTGATTCATTGTATCAAGGGTTCAGACCTTTCTCATACCCAAAAGATCCTGCTTCCTGAGAATTTTAATCTCGTTTCACGAGCATATTCATACTATAACGCCCTCACTACGTGTGGAAGGTAGTAGGTGGGTGTGTTAGTGCAATATATATTAAAATTCGTTGCGCCCGTAATTCAACTCGACGCAACGCGTCTCTTCGCCCCTGGTCGAGCATTGAGCGCGGAGTAATCCTCCATTATCTATACTTCTATTCCAGAGGATGCTGTATTTTTGTCTTGTCTCTAGTCAGTTGTCAAAGAGGACCGCCAGGTAGCATCTCCGCGTACGCGCCACTTACTTCACGCGCCCCTGCGTCACTACTCAGCGGCCAGAATTGGGAAGGAATTAGGAAAGGTTTAGGACACTTCACAGAGGTTGGACTAGCGCTTGTGAAGCGGCCAAACTCGTTTTTTTGGAACAAATTTCACATGAGATTCGACGGGAATCGACCCCGGACCTCAGTGATGAAAGGCAAGTGACTTCGCTATGTGCCACGAGTGAGCATATATCATTTTTAAAGTTTTGAAAATATAAATTAACTTTAAAATTTGCAACAAAAAAATCAAACAAGTGATAGTTGAGATGTGGTTAATAGGGACAGAAAATGTGGTATTATAATTTTATGTCACTATTATTGATGCAAGAAAATACATGCTGTTGTAGCGCCACAAGTTCTTTTCTCTGATTTGTCTGCTGGAAGTCACAAATGTTCCAGCACAAAATCAAACATAACTGAATATCTCTCAAACAAAACAAAAATTTGAACAATGGCCATTAATTTGCCTATAATATTCAGTAATGTGGAGGGAAACAGAACTTCAATATAATGAACTGTTTAGAAATTATTGGAGATGTGAATAGATGATGTGACATTATTCAGGATCATTACCATGATATATGATTATATGATACGTGGTAAAAAAATCGTATCATAAAATTCCCCACCTTTTCCACAAATATAATGAGGCAAATTCATAACTAATTTCTTTGCTCTTCTATTTCTGCAAAAAATGTAGACAAAGACATAAAAACACCATATGCAATATAATCGGAAGCATTTATGAAATTTCCATATTATAATCAATTTTACACTTTTAATATATATTTCAAGAACTTTTTAAGAAACCATTAAAAGAATTATTTTCGTTATCTATTAATGACACATGCTAGCATAATATAGATTAACACAATAACGTTGCAATTTTTTCCAAGCATTGTAGAAACAAAATTTACTAACACATTACTTTTTAGATTTGCATAATCTATTTTAAATAATCACATTTATTCCCTACATCTATTGTCGACATTCTCTTTCCTGTGCACTTCCTAGGAGTGGTGTGGTGTAACGGTTAGCGTATCGGACTGTTTTACCCAAGTTTGCAGGTTCAAACACAATTGAAGCAGTGGATTTTTAAGGGTGAAAAAATCCTTTGTACGCCTTCCTTTGGAGGGGAAGTAAAGCCGGCTGCCCCATATTAGTAGATTTACTGCATATAAAAGATCATCAAGCCTAAATGAAGCCTCTGAGGTACATTCAAATTGCCTGTTTCTTTGCCCAAGTAATACCTTCTTTCTCCCCTAGTTGGTGAAAGGAGCATAGGGAAATTTGCATGGTCAGACAAAAGAGCAGGCCTCATGGTCTGATTCTCACCATGTAAAATTAGGCATCAATTCAATTCAATTAATTCAGTTCAACTCTCATTTAAGCCATTTGCCAGTTACCCGTTAGAATACATTACTGAATCCATGAATCCAAGAAAAATTTAAGACCACCTGTTATCTTCAATAAACCTCAACAAAATGGTGACTTAAACTAAAATTCCAAGAAGATACAACCCCCCCCTGAACCCTCAAATTTTAGGTTCCAAAACACTCCAGGAAAAATGAACACATGTGTTTCATTAAAATGTCTCATTTCATTAAAACTTACATTAAAATGTTCTCCAACACTATCACTTGTTCACTCCCATGTGTTAGATTGTGCATAACTTACTAACCATGCATTTTAGGCCCTAAAACCTGGTTATGACCATGAGGAAATAAACTACAAAACCAGACTTTTTTTAATGTTCTATTACATTTTTGGGAGTTTAGCACTTTGAGTGTCTTCATTTGATAACAGAAAAGGCAGAACTATTAGATTTTATTGTTAATTCTGCAATTAAGTATAGGAACTTGGTGGCAGAATATCTTAACTTTACATGGATTAACAATAAATCAATATTTCTTCTTGATTGTCAATATATGTTTACAAATAAAAGTATCCAAAGTTTTTTATGACAATCATTTATTTCAGCAATTGCACAACGTTTCGTAACTCGTTTTGTTACATCATCAGGTGCTAAACTTAGTGAGGGAACGCTATCCCATTAAATTACCTCTGCAGCAGAACATTCAAGGAAACATTACGAAATACCTCACTCTCACTCAGTTGATACCACATAACACCAGTTATGTCCCCCACTGATTTGATAACCTGATAGATGATACAGTCATCAGCACAGTCTTACATTTGAAGCTAAATTTTTGGCAAGTCATTCACGAAGGTGAGAAACATGAGAGGTCCGATGACACTTCCTTGTGGAATCCCTGAAGTAACACTTGCGTAGGTTGAGAGCTATCTTCCGATATGAACCTTCTGTTTCCTATAACGTAACAGTTTATGTATCCAAACCACCACCCTAGTGTCTATACCAGCTCCCTAGTCTATACTCTATAGAATATTAAATTCTATTTAAAATTAAATAGACTATTTGATATTCTGTGCAATTGACTAGAATTTTTTTTAGTAATAGCTTAGCAATATTAGAATCTTCTCTGAAGCACAGAACAGACCATGTAAGGTTGAGTGCAGAATTCAGCACAGACTGTTGAAAGTTGTCAGTAAAAAGCTATATTCATATTTGAATTGATGCTTAGCAATGCACATGGTTACTATTAACAGCACGAGGGAGCAAGAGAAGGAGCGAGCAAGTGTGTGTGTGTATATTTATTTATTTATTTATTATTACAATAGAGAGACAGTTACCTGATGAAGTCCACGTTCAATTGTAGTTAATTTCATGTTGTACAAAAATTAGAAGACTACAATATATCGCCATTTATGCAGAGTACACTTGTTCATAAAATTAAGAAACACAAAAAATAGTCTTAATATTGACTTGTGTGTACAAATGCAATTGAGTAAAAACAAATGCAAAAGAGCATTAAATAAGCATTTGTTAGCTTACCCATCTTAAGATCCGCAATATACAAATATTGTTTACAAAAATACATTTTTATATTGTCAGAACAAATAAAAATGTAAAATGTACAACAAAATATCATATAATTACAAGTATTGACATCGAAATAATTAAAATGGTCTTGTTCTTGTGAAACACGAAATTCTCAAAGAATTCTTTAGAAGATCAAGTATTTAAAATGCTCACCTGAGAGTAAACATTCTCAACACCCCACTGAGTGAGTTGTTGTTTCTGCATAGGTTGCAAAAGATATGCTGTCAAATCAGTAGCAGGTATACGGCGCAAAGAACCTAAACAAGAAATCAAAGCATGATATTACAAATGTGTGCATTGTATTATTAATGATATTTGTCATGTTTATCATCTCTATTATAGTGATTGCACATAACTCTAATAATAGTCAATTCATTAATTAGAAGTGAAAATTGGAATTATAGCATTAGACACAAAATGATGACAGAAAAGAAATGATTTGCACAGCAATGCACGTCATGGAGATACTAACATGAATGGGGAATAATTGCCCAACACTTAACTTCTTGTGATTGTACTCAGAATGCCAATGCAAGGATGATGGCAGTCTGGTCACGGAAAAACAAACTCTCAGCCAAGTGGTGGCATTAACTTCTACCTCTGTTGTAAGAATATTTATTAATTTAAAGAGTGATAGTCATGAAATTGCATTTGGTTTCTTCTGTAGCAGCGCACATTTGGGGGAGGGGGCTTTGAAACTTGTCTTTTAAATTTATCACAAATAATTTAAACATTTCAGCTCATGTGAAATTGATCAGAACATATTTGGAAAGGAAAAATTCTCATATAATAATTTAACCACATTAAAAAATTAATTATCAACTCTAAAAACTAAGGTTGATGTTAAAATTACAAAGATAAAAAGAAATTTCATATGACTCTGGAAAAAATTTTTGGGCGTTCAAATGGAGAAAATGCTTTTCAATGAAGGAATGTGGCAATATAAAAACTTTTATTCCAAAGAAAAGATAAAATTTAAGAAAATGATGTTTGAGAGAAAACAATAATGTACTGTAAATGAACAAAAAAAATCAACCACTGGTAGAAACAACTTTTAAATGAGGTCTGAAAGAAAAGATTTATTAGCTAAAATTATATACTTCTCACACTGAAATACAACTGATATGACTCATGCTAGCTTACAGATTCCTAATATCGTTAAGCTCTTGTGGGTAATGCTAATAATATTGTTAAATATGAAAACTGTTTACATAAATGAAAGTATTAGAGTATGGACAAATACTATAAAACAAGAAATAAATGAAGGAGTGTTAAAACAAGAAAGGAGTTTTCAAACATAGGGGAGACCACTAGTTTGGAAATTTGGAATATGGAAAAAGACAGAATACACTTTATAATGATGAAATTATTGCAACAGACGGTAATTTACTATTCTTACCTGTAACTCCTTTCTCTTGAACACATATTATTACTTGTGCTTTGCTCTCTGAGGTTGGACGAATAGTTTCAATATTCAATGAGAGATTGGGCTTGTTACCAAGTACAGCATTCAGATTTGTTACTAACTGACCCTGTTGTGCCCTAAAAATATTAAAATATTATTAATACTGATATAAGAGTAATAACAACAGTAGTAGTGGTAGTAGTAATGATGGTGGCGGCAGTGGTGGTGGTAGTAGTGGTGGTGGTGGTGGTGGTGGTGGTGGTGGTGGTAGTAGTGGTGGTGGTGGTGGTGGTGGTGGTGGTGGTGGTGGTGGTGGTGGTGGTGGCGGCAGCGGAAGCGGTGGCGGTCGTGGTGGTGGTAGTCATGGTGGTGGTAGTGGTGGTGGTGGTAGTAGTGGTGTTTGTGGTGGTGGCGGCAGTGGTGGTAGTAGTAGTAGTGGTAGTAGCAGTAGTAGTGGTAGTGGCGGCGGTGGTGGCGGCGGTGTGGTAGTGGTGTAGTAGTAGTACTAGTAGTGGTGGTAGTAGTAGAAGTGGAAGTGGCGGTGGGCGTAGTGCTAGTGCTGGTGCTAGTAGTGGTGTGGTGGTGGTGGGATGGTGGTAGTGGTGGTGGTGATGTGATGGTGGTGGGGTGGTGGTGGTGGGGTGGTAGTGGTAGTGTGGTGGTGTTATGGTGAGGAGGTGGTGGTGGGGTGGTGTTAATGTGAGGAGGTGGTGTTATGGTGAGGAGGTGGTGGTGGTGTGGTGTGGTGTGTGGTAGTGGTATAATGATGATGATGATGATGATACAACAATAACAACATTACTAAAGAACAAATTTCACACTTTGTTTCTTACCAAAAAGAAAAATGACCACTGAAATTATTTAATTTTGATTTTAATTATTTAAAATAGCACACAAATGAAGAGAAATGGATATTCAATTCCAATGAAACAAATTTTCACTAACTTCAGTTCTTCCTCTTTCTTATTGAAGGATATTGCTACTAAGCCTTCTTTATTGTCTGTCACAGGAATACAACTGTAACCAATAGCTTTAAATCGGCAAAGGGGATTTTGTAAAGTGAACTCCACTGGTTCTGCTGTGCGTGAATAGTAACCTGAAAAGACAAAGATAACTTCTTTAACAATTAGGACTATGCAACAAAAATAATAGTATCATCATAATGCTCATCACCTTCTCACATCTTCACTCATCACCTTCACCATCATAATTATGTTCATACCCATTTGTCTGTTCCTGTGATCCAGAGGTATCTTAGTTGCTATTAACTTTCATTGCAACTGCAGACCACCTCCTGCCTATGACCTGTAGTGACTACACTTAACAGGAAAGCCCACAATATACAAAAACAAATATCTATATGTACTACATCAAAATGTTCAATCTTTAAGAAACAAGCTCACGGATTTAGAAATATTACTCAAACAAGACCTACTACACTTAACAATATTATGTTTTAGCTAACATTGGTTAACGAAAAAGAAGAAGATGGATTTTAGGTATTTATAACAGACCAACAAACAAGAAACACAAATGTTTTCTTAAAAAAAATTTTTATAATTTTTTTAAATTAAAAAAAAGGTTTAACAAACTATTTGTCAAAATCAAATGATTCAAAAATTTACTTATACCTTTCAACCTTTCAACCACCATTTATCAAATAGCAATAGACCCAAATGATTGCAGCTACTCAGTTGTTACATACAACACAGGTTTTAGTGACCACACAGCACAAATTTTCAAACTCGAAATGGACACAAAAAGTTATTACGGAAACACTTTATAGAGAAACCCAAAACTTTTCTCACGAAAACTTAGACAAATTTAACTCTCTAATAAGTTCAGAAAACTGGGAGGAGGTGTACAAAGCAACGGACACAAATACCAAATTCAACTTATTCATAAATATATTCCAAAGTTACTTTCCCCACAGGCAGTGAAGAAAATAAAAAGCAAAAACCACAAATGACGGATAACAAAAGGAATCTAAACATCATGTGAAAAGAAACAAATCATACATAAAACCATCCTCCACTATGAATGTAGTTCTGATTTCATTGCTTATTACAAAATATATAAAAGTATCTTGAAGAAAGTAATTAAACAGGCCAAACTGATGATCAACACATTGCCAAAGCACAAAACAAAACAAAAGTGCAACAATGTGAAAAATACTCTAAAAACAATGTTCTGCGCAACCCACAGGAAGTAGCAAACACATTCAATAGACATTTCTCAGATATCTGAGAAAAGTTAATTCACTGCAATTCTTTAAATAATATAAATATGCAGTCAAATATATACCCATCACCAAATGCAAAGTCCATATATATCTCTGAAACATTACCTGCAGAAAAAATCATAAAGCAAATGAAAAACAAATTCTCTGCAGGACTGGTTAATATCCCTAACTCTCTCATTACACATTCGGCAACAAATATAATAGAACCGCTCACTCACATTAGTAACCACTCCTTAATGACAGGTACCTTGCCAGAAATTCTCAAAAAAGCAAAAGTTAAGCCATTATTCAAAAAAGGCAACACTCATGATCTCATAAATTACAGATCAATATCTGAATTTTCAAATATTCTAGAAAAGCTTTTTAATGCTAGACGCAAAAATTTTCTCAATTCAAATAACATATTGACAGAGGCCCAACATGGATTCAGAAATGGTAGATCTACAGACAGAAACTTTGAGATTTAGAGGCATTGCACATCAATGAGTTAAATCTTACGTTTCAAATTGTTGTCAAGTAGTCACAATCAAGCATATTAGAGATAAAAAGCTTTCAAGCCATTTCTCTCAACCTAGAATGATAAATTATGGAGTGCCACAAGGATCAATCCTAGGCCCTATACTATTTCTCTTATCTGGCTGACCAAGGAACAATTAGACAACACACACATACCAGGCTTCTCTTTAGCTAGTAGCTCATGTCGAAATATTAACAACGCACATCATGCATATGGTGGGACATGCATTTTTATTAAAGATAAAATTAGTTTTGCACCCTACACCAATAGGGCAATAGTTATGATCCAATGAACTACAGACCTATCTCCCCGCTATCAGGATTTTCAAAAATTCTGGAAAAGCTTTTCAATGATAGACTCAAACACTTTCTCAATGCAAATAATATCCTTACAAATGCACAACATGGTTTCAGGTGTAATAGATCCACAGAGACAGCCATTTTCTCCTTTTTAAATGACATACTTATTGCACTAAATCAGAAGGAAATTCCCATTGGCCTTTTCTTAGATTTGTCAAAAGCCTTTGACATTATTGATCATCACATACTTTTAACAAAACTAGAAATGCTAGGGATCCGAGGCATTGCAGGCCAGTGGATTAAATCATATTTATCAAACCGTAGCCAAGTAGTTACCCTCCAGCACACTAAAGATAACGAAATCTCCTTGTAATACTCCAACCCTCAGATGATAAATTGTGGAGTCCCTCAAGGATCCATCCTAGGGCCAATATTATTCCTTATATACATAAATGACATGCCTTTGGCTTTAAAAAATAACAAAACAATTTTGTTTGCAGATGACACAAACAATCATAAAAGCAAAAACGCAACAATTATTAGAAAAAGAAACTCAAGAAACGTTGCATTAGTAAAATGGTTTCAAGACAACAAACTTATCATAAACACCAGCAAAACAGTCTCACTAAATTTCATGAATCCCTGATCCAAAGAAAACTTCCCAGCATTTGCTCATAAATAATAATCCTGTAAAATATCACAGGAAACTACCTTCCTTGGTCTAACAATCCAAGAAAACCTAAAATGGAATGCTCACATTTCAAATCTTAATAAGAAGCTCACCAAATCTTGTTATGCCCTATACACCCTCAGGTCAAGCTCCAACATTGAGACTCTTAGGACAATGTATTATGCAAATGTGCACTCACACTTGAAATATGGATTAATATTTTGGGGAAATGCCCCTGAAAGCACTCATACATTTATTATCCAAAAAAGAATACTGTGAACAATGACCAGCACTCATAAGCTGGAGTCTTGCAAACCCTTGTTCAAAAAATTAAGGATTCTTCCACTACCGTGCATGTACATATTTGAAATAGTTGTCTTCACAAAGAAGATTCTCATGGAAAACAAAGACACTTTCACTCTAAATTCTGATGTACACAACTATAACACTCGACAAAAGGATAACCTACATGTTCCCCAATCTGAAACTACACTTTATCAAAAAGTACCGCAATAGAGGGCATTACACTTTACAACAAATTGAGCCATGATATTAAAGATATTAATACAATACATAGATTTAAAAGTAAATTGAAAGCTTTCCTGCTTACAACATGTTCTACAGTGTGAAGGAATACACAAATCACATCACTACCTCCCTTAAAAAACAAAAATAAAATTCTAATCCCATTGATTCTCTGTTTCATGTTGACTGTTCAAGTTGAAGCAAAGAAAAAGGAACTGGCATATCCCATCCTGCCTGTGTTAAATTGCAGTTGGACTGATGTAGAAGGAGAATGCCAAAACAAATTCTATTTCCTTCATTCTGAATTTGCTAAATGCACTAGGCATCATTAATATCGTTTTTTTATATTACTATTATTATTTATTATTATTATTATTATTATTATTATTATTATTATTATTATTATTATTATTATTATTACTATTATTATTATTACAATTATTATTATTACAATTATTATTATTATTATTATTATTATTATTATTATTATTATTATTATCCATCAACGACATGACCTGATTCTACAAGAGAGCAAAATGGTCCAATTTGCAAATGACACAAACATTATTATTAATGCAAATATCCAACAAACTCGACAAAAAGAAGCACGAGTTCTAGAGGCACTAGTAAAATGGTTCTAGGAAAATAAACTCATCATAAACACCAGTAAAACTATTGCCCTAAACTTTTGGAATCCACTCTCTAAAGAAAAGCCTCCAACACAATTGATGATAAAACACCTGTCTGTAAAAATAGCCCCAAAAACAACTTTCCTTTGATTGACTATTCAAGATGATCTAAAATGGAACGCCCACATCACAGATCTGAACAACAAGCTTACCAAGTCATGCTATGCTATCTACATTCTTAAATTTCTAACTTAGATGTACTATGAACAGTGAACTTGGCAAATGTTCACTTAGATCTAAAATAACGAATCATATTCTGGGAAAATTTCCCAGAAAGTATTCACACATTTATTATCCAAAAAAGAATTTTGAGAACAATGACAAACACTCACGAACATGAGTCCTGCAAACTGCATTTCAAAAAATTACAAATTCTACCTCTCCTACGCATATACAAATTTGAAATATTAATCTTCACAAAGAAGACGCTTATGGAAAACAAGGATTCTGTTACTCTAAAAACAGAAGTTCATAACTATGATACTAGAAAGAAAGAAAGAAAAGAAAAGAAAAGAAAAGAAAAGAGAAGAGAATAAAAATAAAATAAATCTGCATGTCCCACACTGTGAAACTTCGCTCTTTCAAAAAAGTACCCTTTTTGAAGGCATAATAAACTCTAGTGAATTTAAAAGCTTAAACTCAATACACACATTCCAAAATAAACTGAAAGCTTTCCTGTTAAACATACATTCTACAACACAAAAGAATACATACATCATAAACACAATTTAGAAGAAAAAAAAATCCTCTAACGCGTGGTGTAGCCAGAATTCATATTTTATATGTCCTTACCAAAAATTGAATGAAGGCAAAATGTCCATCCGTGTGCTGCTAACATCTGCGAACAACGCTAGCACCAAAACCGTTCAACCGATTTACTCTAAAATTGATATTCCCCAATCGATCTGGCCGGATGTCGCGACCCCTTGAATTTGAAACGTATTTTAATTTGAGGGATATTTTACATGAAGACCCTGGGACACTTTCCAAATTTTCAAAAACGTGGCTCCATTATTTTTGATATTGTTGTCGTTGTTGTTGGATAGTGTGAAGGATGTTTAAGAGAATGGTGCACGTCTCAGGTTTGTTGAAAACACTCATTTTTCGAAAATTGCAAAAGTTCAAAATTTTCCTTCAAATCTTCCGGCATCTAAAATATTAAAGATAGATTTTTACCCTTAATGAAATCTGTTCCTTAAAGATAATTTTGAAATCAGGTCGTGTATAACTTTTTTGAAAATTTGAGTACTTTCGCATAATTTGCTTGAAAGTAAGTGCTATTTTAGCACCAGTAATTTATCATTTGAGTGCCTCTAGGGGTCGCGTGGCTAGATGGAAAAGAGCTGCTTAATGTAACATGGAACAGTTTCATGTAATCAAAATGGATTCTAATCTAAAAACTGATTTGTAATAGGGTCATAGATAATTAACCAAACTTTAGGTCAGATGTGAGAAATGGAAATTTAAACTTTGTGGTGTGTAGAAGAATGGTTTGTGGTGTAACAGGAGACCAAAGTGTTCAAGGATCCATGATGACAGCCAAACTTGCAGATATAACTTCAAAAGGGAAGTGACATATATATCAGGAAATATAAAGAAGTCTCATAGACAATGTTAAAGGCCAAGAATGTCATAAAATTTTAGGAGAATTAGCAAATAAATTAAAAGAGTCAATTAGCAAATGGCCATATTAGATAGACTTTCAATTTCAATAAAGCATGGTTCTGAGCACGTATGAATGACAAGAATTGAGAATATTTGCTTAAATGGGGTACATTTTTATTTGTTTATGTAATTTTATAATGTGATTTATGGTAAAAATTATTTGTTTTATGAATTCTAGGTTCAAATATGAAAAGTTTTCTAATTAAACAACAGTAGGCACTGTCGCGCTACTGGAACAAGTTACATTTACGTGATTTTATTTCAAAATAATGCCCACAAATTGAAAGTAAGAATAATAAAGAAGCCCTGAGATCATTTAATAATATAACGAGCACGAATTAAATAGTATTGTTGTCATTTATTTATTTTACATCAAAAACAGTTAAAAACTGAATGTGACGTGCTATGGGGAGAAATGAATTCTGTGTATGTTTTCAAAAATTCTGTGATCCCTACCCTAAGCCATATACTACTTGGATTTTGAATACAGAAAGAATATGAGCATTTTTTGCAAGGATTGTTAACAAAAATATTCGTTCCCATGTAATAAAATCTATTTTCAAGAGTAAATCAGCAATTAATTTGGGCTCTTATCCCTCATCATGTCCTTCGTCAAGGAATAATACTTCCTGCAGCGACATCATGGAGAACGATAATGTGAAGAACTATATTTCCCTCTGAATTCTAGAAGAAGTGCACAGATAATGAAGTTACATTTATGTCCAGAAGCAAAACAAGGGGCCATCTCAGCGTTTGCTCAAAGGATCAGGAAAACTGGACAAAAAACCTGATCGAGATGGGGGTCATTGACCCGCAAGTTGCAGTACAATACTTGTTACAGGTTGTTTAGAATTATACAGTCCAAATGGTAAATAATACATTAAATATTGTTATAATTAATGACCTTTAGATGCTCAGGGTAGTCTCTAATTGTATAGAAACCGCTATGCAGCAGAAACAATTTTACTTGAGATTTAAATTTTTCTATCGAATTTAATCGCTTAATGTCCTGTGGCAGTGTTGTAAAATAATGTACATGTATTGAATGTGAGGTTTTTGTAATGAGTTGTTGATACTGTCACCTGATGAATATGATTACTACATTGAGTGTTATAGTTATAGATACGGGCAGTTTCTGAAAATCTATTCCCACCCTTAAGCAAGTTATTTTTGACAAAAATTACTTGTTTGTAAATCAATAGACAAGGTAATGGTAAATTTCCTAGAGTAATAAAGAGAGGCTTACAAGAATCACATGGGTGGGATTTGATTATTATTCGAACAAACCTTTTTCATAATCCAAAAGTCTGGGAGCTATAAGATGTATTCCCTCAGAACATTATGCCATATCTCAGGTGGGAATGAACATTTGCGAAATATACACAATGAGCATTATGAAGGCTGACTGAATTTGAAAGAATTCTGAACGTGTAGCATAATGAACTTTTTGTGTTCAATTAATTTAAATGGAAGTTCCATTTGAAGTTTGACTTAATTGATAGGCCTAAAAATTTTGTTGCCTCAATGGAGCCCAGAGCTGTTTATTTGAAATGGAAAACTGCATTAAAACCTTTTTCTTTTCATTTACTATTAATTTTTTATTTCGAAACAAATTTGAAACTTCAGATATGTACTATTTACGGTTTCTTTATTGCAAAGAATGTTGGTATCATCCGCAAAGAGAACTGTTCTTCTGTTTCGAATCGTCGAGGGCGTATTGTTTATTGTTATATTGTAGGAAGAGCATAGGGCCTAAATTGTAGTAAATGAAATTAAAAAAACTGAGCGATACAATATCAAATCTGATTGAAATATAATATTAAATGATAGGATAGTATTATTTATTAAAAATTAATTGAAGAGGGGGGATTGAGAGAGGTATTTCAATAAAGTGTCCATGTGGTAAATGTGTTCCTCACATGATCTGCCAATAACACTTGAAAACATGTATGCATTACACTACTACACTAAAAATTGTGGAATCGAATTACAACAACAGCAGAGGGATTTGTGAGCTTTACATAGGAAGAAGCAGATACCACAAGTGCATAAGCTGGATTATTGCTAACAAACATTACTTTCTATGCAAGTCATTATGCATCATACATTTTCATGCAAAATGAAAACTCAATTACAGCAATTTATACTGACATAAACACGTGCTCAGAAAGAGCGTACTTTTATGTCTATACCTTTATTTGTGAAAAAGAATGTTGCCTTTATCTACGATAAACTCTCCTTACCCTTGCCTGTTCCCCATAATGCTTGAAGAAGATTCCATCTAGCTAGAGTGGAATCCCTTTCATCTCCATAAATATTGCAATTAAACACAGCATTGTACAATGCCTCCAGAGGATTTGTTACACTGTCAACGGTAGGCTGCTGTTGTTGTTGTGGCTGACCAAGGCCTGTAACACAATATACTGATATTTTCTCTTATGCAAAGTGTAATCCAGAAGAAAGATGCATATGTAGCTTGAAAAAAACAACAACAAAAACATCTGGTAAGTGATTTTCAATTTTAAAATATTTTATAATGTACACCACTTAAAAAACAAATTTAGTAATTAAAATGTCGTGAATAATAGTCTACTCCTTAAAAACAAAGATACTCACTAGATCCAAATGTTGATCCAAATCCAGATGAGAAACCACCAAAACCCCCAAAACCTGTTGATGTGGTTGTTGCAGGTTTAGCTCCAAATAAACTATAATTTCCAAAACCTGAACCAAAAATTTACAATAATAATAATAATAATAATATTTTATTGCTTATAGACTTGTACAAAGTATCAAGCAAAATCTGTCTAGTAATTAATTTAAATTACAGGAAGTTAATTACATATTACATATTTTTACTACATACACTTACAGTAAATTTAAAACATTGTCTTATCAAAACTGAGTAACTGGTACATGAAGTGGTCACACTTGTAGCGGTACATGGTTTTAAAATACAGAAAAGTTAAAGCAGTTCAGTTATCTTATATGGACCCAGACTGATGAGATGACGTTTAAGCAATGTTTTAAAGTATTTATCATCAAGTGGTCACACTTGTAGCGGTCTTTGTTTGTCACATCCTGTGATAGTCCTATGTCCTCTAGTATGATAGTTATGTATTTCTTTATTACTCACAAGATATTGATTCTGATTATTTCTCAATAGAGTATTACTTTGTAAGAGTAGAGTGCTACAACAGTCAGTAATTCATATTTAATAAAATAATATTTACAGGACTGTCTTGGATTCAGCTTGAAAATAATTCTGATACATTTCTTTTGTAGGACCATCAATCTATCCATATTCTTTTGTGTTGTACCTCCCCATATTTCAATACCATATTGAAGTTGTGAGAAGATTATTCCGTAGTATATTGACAGAAGTGAGTCTGTTTCCAGGTATCTGGAAAAGTATCTCAAGAGGAATATATTTGAGTTTATTTTATTACAAAGTGTGTCAACTTGTTTGTTGTAAGTTAGGTTCTGATCTATTAATATTCCTAAAAACTTATGGCAATCAGTTTTTTGATGAAACTTGAAATTATTAATACAGTTTTATCAACATTTAATTTCAATTCATTTATGGACAGATAACTTTTAATTGATTTTAAAGATTCAGACAGATTACTTTCTAGATGACAAAGATTTTGTCCACTGCTTATTAATGTTGTATCATCTGCATAAGAAATCACAGAGAAATAAGAAGAGCTTGGAATATCATTAACATATATTAGAAATAACAAAGGTCCAAGCACAGATCCTTGCGGAACCCCTGTGGTAATTGTATCAAAATTTGATTTAACTTTGGATAAGAAATTTTCAGATTGCCAGAAGATCTCTGTACATTGCTTACGCCTTGTAAGGTATGATCTAATGAGGTCATTTACTCCACCCCTTATTCCATAGTAATCTAGTTTCTTTAACAGTTTTTCATGAGATACACTATCAAATGCCTTTGAAAGATCAATAAATATACCTTCTGTTTTTTTATTTGATTCCAAGTTACCAATGATTTCATGAATAAATTCTACAACAGCAGTGGTGGTGGATAAGCCTTTCCTGAAGCCATGTTGTGATTTATTTAGGATATTATTAGATTGAAGAAAACAATTAAGTCTTGCTAATATAACTTTTTCATAGAGTTTGCCAAATACTGAAGTTAGGGTTATAGGTCGATAATTCCTAACATCCTGTGTATTATTATTCTTAGCAAGTGGTCTTACAATACTAACTTTTAGGGATTCTGGGAAAGTGAATACAGATAGAGATGAATTTATTAAGTGAACTAGAATATTAAGAAGAGCAGGTTTACATTGTTTAAGAATTATTGAAGATATTTCATCATTCCCTGACGAGCAACTATTTTTGAGGGAATTTATCAGTTGATTAACTTCATAAGCATTTGTATGATGGAGAAACATAATTTTGAAGTTCCAGAAGATAAAGTATTACTAGTATTACTGGTTACAGTGTCCTGCTTTGAATTTAAGAAATGGCAGTTAAAGGTCCTACAAATATCAGATGGATTATCTAGAAGAATGCCTTCATGTAGTAGATGTATGTTTTTATGAGTCTGAGTTTTCCCATTGTTAACTATGTTCCACAGTGTTTTAGATTTGTTTGTTGAGTTGTTGACTTTATGAATTAACTGATAAGCTTTCTCATTCATCAATTTTAGTCTATATTGTTTTTTATACTGTTTATACTTCTCATTATAAAAGGGGTTCTTAGTATGTCTGAACAGTTCATACATGTTTTTCATTTTATTTCTAAGAACAAGAATTTCATCAGGAAGCTTAATTTTGGGTTTCTTCACTACATTCATTTGCCTCTTAATAATAGGACATGCAATATTCAAATGATAATTTAATGTACTCAAGAACAAGTTCCATTTCTCATTGACATCATTTCTATTGAGTACTTCAGTCCATTCCTCTCTTAGGAGACATTCATTTAGAAGATGTAGTTTAGTATCCCTCGTGTCACGGGTGAATGTGTATTTGGGTAGTTCAAGACTAACAGAGCAATTTATTATTTCAATGATTTGTGCAGTGTGATCAGATAGATGAAAATCAATATTATGAGAGGAGTATTTATTCATTTCAATGTTTGTAATAATGTGGTCTATGGTGGAGCTGGAATGGGTTGTAACACGTGTTAATAATGTAGAATGCAATTAAAGACAAGATTCTTACAGTGCTGTTGAAAATTCATTATGTATTTCTTAAATATTTTGAATTTCTCTGTGTATTATGTTTCTAATTCCAGCGATGCATTCTGAATTTGGTTACCACAGAAACATTTTTTATTGTTTACTTATATACTAGAACACAAGAAAATCTATTAATGACATTTGATTTATATCCTCAGTTACATTACTTTTTTCTAATGTTAGATTAAGGCATCCTTCAACCTATTAAATTTGTATCTTGTACAACAAACAAAAGTTTTAATGCCTTGAATGAGTGAAAATAATTTTGTAAATACTCATTAATAAAGACAAAAATTATTTGGATAACTTTCATGGGAAAATGATAATTTTCAAGTTGTTTAAATGCGGGAAAAACTCATCTTTAGCTGCATAACCAACAACCATTTGCTTTACTCTGGTCTCTCCCTCCGACTTCACAGAAATACAGAAGGTTTTAGAAAAAGATTTGAACTGTCACAAATAATTATTTCACCCCAACCCAGTTCAGTGTTCTCACCTAAATCAACATCTTGATTTTGGGAGTTAATAATATACAGTTCATAGAATGTAATATAAGAGGGGAAAAAAGTGAACTTGTGAGGGTACTGTGAGTACGAAATTCTTATACCTTTTATAGAGAAACATGCTGAGGGTCAAGTGGAGTGAAGAACTGAATGATTATTTACACAATTATTTATTTGTAGCTATTCTTGTATCCCTACGCCATACAGCTAGGTTGTCAAAAACAAGCAGAATCACGAAATCCATGTAAAATTAAATTGATGTGTTAATTGGCTGTTATCATGCCTATAATGCTTCAATTGATGAGTTAGTAATTGGCCATCATCAGGCTGCTTCAATGTGCAGTTCAGGTTCAGGCAGTGGCGTATCTAGGTATTCAGGTGCCCATGGCAAGCATAGAATTTGCACCCCGTCAGGATTCTTCAAATGAGGTGGTTGTTATTTGCTTAGCAGGTATACACTATTATATATAACTCTCACACTTCCATGCACACACCATATCTAGCCCAGAAAGCAGTTCGAATGAACAAAATTCGGATTGGCTGGGTAAGGTTTTGCATTCAAGAGAAGATAGCTCTTACTAGGTGTTACAGATGCTGGGCTTTTGGGCACCTGGCGCGAAACTATAAAGGGCCTGATTGGTCCAAGAATTGTCATCAATGCAGTGTGAATGAGCATTTTGTTGGGACCTGCATTAAGTCCCCTAATTGTTGCCTCTGTCAAAGGAAAGATAGAGTGACACATGCAACTGGTAGCTATAAATGCTCCCATTACCAAAAGGCTTTACGGAAGGTGGAACGAAATTGGAAGAATGAGAATGAGGATCCTTCAGCTCAACCTTAATCATTGTGAGGCAGAAGACCACCTCAGTCAGAGGGTGCACGAGCTAAAGATAGACGTCACGATCCTGTGCGAGAAGTATAGGTCTTCAATGGATTTCAGACAAGACTAACCGAACTGCGGTGTGGATTTGTAGTAATATAGTTGGTAACAGCCCAGCCCAGGAGGTTATGCATGTCCCATGAGATGGATTTGCCTGGATCAAGGGGTTCGGTATATTATTTATAGAGTTTAGGCCGCACCTAGTGTCTCGCTCGAGGAGTTCAAGGCATTACTCTATAGATTAATGGATGATGCGAGAGAACGAAGGCGTCTTATTATTGCTCTGGACTTAAATGCATGGGCCACTGAGTGGAGCAACAGGGTAACAAACCAACGTGGGATGGCTCTCTTGAACAGCCTTGCCTGTTGAGACGTCTGCCTACACAACACAGGTAATAGCCCGACCTTTGCCGTGAATGGTCCCAGCTCCGTCGTTGACTTGACATTCGCATGTGATAGCCTAGCTAGACGGATTACGTCATGAGAGGTTGGTGATCATTATATGCATAGCGACCACCAAGCTATTGTATACGAAGTCAGGCAAAAGTGTAGGTCGAGTTCGGCAAAAACAGAAGGAGAGCTACTTGGAACCACAGGACGTTGATCGCGATTCTTTCGCTGCCATGATGGAGGGAAACGTTATGCTGGTCGGAAACAGGATATGGGGGAAACCGTAATGAACTGGGTCTTTGACGCTTATGATGCGTCAATGACGAAAAGCCAACGGAGAGAACGCCCTCCTCCAGTGGTGGACTGAAGAGATCGCGGAACTTCGCAGAGAATGCCATAGCACATGTAGATTGGCAGAGCGCGGGTGGGGTAGCCCAAATTATGACTTTCTCAAGGAGAAACACATGGCCGCCAGAAGAGCTTTCACAAAAGCCATTAAGATCAGCAAAGATCACTGCCGGAGAAAGGTAGGCAACGAGGTTGATGCTAAACCCTAGGGTCGTCCGTACAAGGTGGTAACGGACAGGTTCAAATTTTTGTCCAGGCCATTCCCGACTTGCCCGGTCTTCTTGGAGAAGACAGTTGCTACTTTGTTTCCTCGACAAAAGGATGTGTTATAGTCTATGGATCCGCTTGAAGATCTACACGAGATTTCGGCGGTTTCATTAGACGAACTGTCAAGGGCTTGCGATAAGGTTCACGATTGCAAAGCCCCCGGCTTGGGCGGGGTGCCGGAAGATGCTATTAAGACCGCTATGACGACCTGGCTAGATCTATTCGTAGAGGCATATAATGCGTCCGTGAGAGGAATTTCCCCCGACGTTGCAAGTAACAACAGCTGATCCGCCTTCTAAAGGGCGATAAGCCACCTAGCGACCCGTCAGCATTTCCGCCTATATGTTTACTGGATTCAGGCAAGGTGTTAGAGCGGATCATCTGCAATCGGATTGAAGCCTACACGGAGGGACCACAGGGACTGTCCGCTAATTAGTGTGGCGTCAGGAAGGCGAGATCCACAGTGGACGCAAATAGGATCGCCATCGACATCGCACGCAAGGCTATTTGAGGGCAAACGGAGAAAAGGTGTCGAGTATTGCGCAATTGTTATCCTTGACGTCAGGAACGCATTTAATAGTGCAAGACGGAGTTCTATTCTTGTTGTGTTGAAAACTGGGAGTTCCGAATTGCATAATGAACACAGTCGGAAGCTATTTTGAGAAAAGGATTTTCTAGAAAACAAAACAGAGACCGGAGGAAAGACCTTTGGTACCCTGCCCTCTTAACGCCGCGCACGCGCACACGCGCGCGCACCTTGATACGACTAGATACTTGAGATATCAAGGGAAAAATACTTCAAATACATATATATATATATATATATATATATATATATATATATTTATTATCATATTTATTATTATATTATTGTTTTAAGGAATCCCGTTCGCAGGTGCGCAGGTTTAGCCTTGGGCTTCGCACTCACTATAACACTGACCTCTAAAGAGAAAAAACAATAAAACGTAATATACGCGTTACTTAATCTGACCCCTGTACTTATCACAGAAAGCAATTACTTTTAACACACTACAATAAACTGTGACTTTTACAAATAACATCAACTGTACAACATGTGAAAATCATGAATTATTTACGTAAAATTGTACAAGGTATGGCCTCTTTGAATGAATTTAATGACAGTAAATGAACTTGAAACTGCCACTCACATCGTTCGGGATACTTCTCCCACCTATTCTGAACTTTTCACCCACTTTTTACACGAATTGTCGTGTATTTACCGCTATTCTCTTTCTCCAACTGATCGCCGCATAAAAGTTGCCAGTTCTTTTACCTCAACAGCTCCGCATCGCTCGCCTGTGGTCCATGGTTGACCTGTGCTTCCTGAAGCCACATTGGAGAGGTGTATATAGGTTCTTTTGTTCCAGGAGCCAGACCAGACGTGTATTTACCATTCGCTCTAAAAGCTTGCACACACAGCTTGTGAGCGAGATTGGGCGGTAACTTGAGGGGGTTGTTCTGTCCTTTCCTTCTTTAGGGATTGGGAGGACGATGGCCTCACGCCAAATCCTTGGTATAGCATGTTCAGTCCAAATCTTGTTGAAAATGCCGAGGAGAAACGAACGAGCGTTTTCAGGTAGGTGTGTCAACATTTGGTTATGTATCTGGTCTGATCCTGGAGCAGAATTTTTCACACAAGCGAGGGCACCGGAGAGTTCGTCCATGAAGAAAAAGGCATTGTAATCTTCCTCCACGCGACTCGAGAAGTCTAATTTACAGTTTTCCATTTTTCTTTTCGTGTTTTGAAAGCCAGAAGAATAGTGTACAGAGCTGGAGATTTGTTCGTAATGAGAGGCCATTTCTTCAGCAATTTCTTGTCGAGAGGTTAGGAGATTGCCATTTACCATAAGCCCTGAAATAGACGGCGAAGGGAGTCTTCCACCGATCTGTCGGACCTTTCTCCACACAAGTTTACGGGATGAACGGTAAGAGAGTGACGAGATGTATGCTCTCCAGGACGCAGTCTTACTTTCCCGTATCGTTAACCTAGCTCTGGATCTTTTATAGTTTATTAGGTTTTCCATGGTTGGGAACCTACTAAGTTTTGCCAATGCCCTCTTCAGATCCCGGACCGCGGTGGCACAATCAACGTTCCACCATGGCACAGGGGGGTGTCGTGCACGGCCCGACGACTTCGGGACGGCAAATGAGGCAGCATGAAGGACGGCGTTATTAAAATGGGCAACCATAGCATCGATGTCGTTTGGGCAGTTTTCCGATATTTGTAATTCTTTCTTGAATGTTTCCCACTCAGCTCCGTAGATTAGCCACCGAGGAGGGCGAGCAACGTTCAGATCGGGAATATCGAGGTTGACCCGATTGGGAAAATGGTCACTGCCATGCAGGTCGCCAAGGACAGTCCACTCGAAGATTGTAGAAACGGAGGGACTACAGAGAGCTAGGTCCACGGACGAGAATGTGTTACAAGCTACGGTGAAGTGTGTGCTTTCGCCAGAATTTAGGAGAATTAAGTTTTGGTTATCTATGATATTTTCAAGTAACCTGCCTCTCGTGCACGACCTTGTGCCATTCCAGGCAGGGTTGTGGGCGTTGAAGTCCCCCACAATGAGAAAAGGTGTAGGCACCTGAGAGAGCACATCTTCCAGTTCTTTTTGTGCACTTGTCCAGGCGGGATATAAACGTTGCAAATGGTAACAGAAATAGTTCGGAAATTTACACGATCGCAAGATATCTGCAGAGTGGTTCGTATGTCTATTTCTTTCGATACCAAAGAGTCTGTGATAAAAGTGGCAACTCCGTCATGAGCGCGGAGGCCATCGTCTACGTCTTGCCTGTAGCAACAAAAGCCGCGTAGAGAGAGGGGGTGCTCAGAACGGAGATGTGTTTCCTGCAGGCAGATAACCACGGGTCTATGTATAGACATTATTAACTTCAATTCGTCCAAACGGGTACGAAAGCCATTTATGTTCCATGAGAGGAGAGCCATAGTTTCTAGTTCTTAGGTTTTGGTTCTAGGGTGGGTTAGGTATCAGGTTTCTTTTTCTTCTTTTTCCTTCTTTGTTGGACGGTAATGGCTTGGTTCGTGCGGAGTTCCTCATTCCCGGCAGTCATCTTGACTACTGCTGGACAGGGTCGCATGTATTGGGACACCACGGTCCGGAGACAGGCGACCTCGATCTAGCAATAGGGCCTGCCGGCCTCAGCTTCTCTGGATGTGTTTGCGTATTTGTTGAAATATTTATGGTTTTTGTTTCCGAGTTTGTTTCAGGCTGGACAAGAGATTTGGTATTGGCATCTCCGCCGATGTCATCAAAGGACACCTGGCAGGCAGCATCGCGCAAAGTGGAGGTTTTAGACGTTTGGGTTTCAGAGTTGACTTTCTTATGTTGACCCACGGTGTCAGCGAAACTTCGAGCCATGTCCACGGGGTTTCGCGTCTGGTAACGGCGTCGTGCCTCCGGAAAGGAAACTTTCTCAGAAGTGCATTAAAGATCCCACAAATCGTCAAGCACAAAATGAATTTCTAAAAGAAAGGCAGTATCAACAAACTTTTATTAGAAATTATTATTCATGAACTTTTAAATTAATGTGTAAATATTTGCTTGTATTGTCAAAATGATTTAATAATAATACTTTAATAATTTTAGTTACATTCACAGTTTTAGTTGCTTTTTGAAACAGGAATTTTTTTACTGTCTATGTAAACCCTGTGGCCAAATACATACAGATTTTTAAAAGTTTTATTTTTCTGTACTAACTAATTAAAATATGTTGCAGAAAACACACAGAGCTTACGGATCATTCTTGATATCAAAATAGCTGCATTTAAAGAGCTTATAAAGAGCATGTGCACTGGCTATACAAAAAGATTAATTATTTTTTAAACGCTGTGCAATGTTCTCTAGTGCTATAACTTGCATCTCTAAAAGTTTTAATTTTTGTTCATAATACATTTTTTTATTTTCTAATTTTTGTTTCGACACTTCATAAAGACCAGCTGTTGAATTTGCTGATCTCTCTAGCCCCTTTCCAGCAACTGTGCGTTTCTGTTTCTTGTTCATCTCTGTAGTAGGAGTTAAGTGAGAAGGTCCAGGAGCATCTGTACTTACTACAGTTACAAAAGATACTTGGCTAACGTTATTTAATAAAATTAAATCATCGTCCTCAGTAACAGATGCACCATGCTCTTTGATTATTTCAAAAGCACCCTGTTCATTTTCGAAAACAAATTCAGTGCTTGATTCTGCTGTTGAATTTAACCCTTTAATTGAAGTCTAGGATATTGTTGATAAAAGTTTTTCCTCCACACATGTTAAGTCTATTGGTGGTGGTGGTGGTGGACCTCCTCCAGTTCTCTTCCTTTCATTATTAATAATGGCCTGTTTCCCTTTCACAGCAGATTTCATATCATGCCATGTTTTGCGCCAGTGCTTCCAGTCCTTCTGTGCACCAGGCATGGCATTCAATTGCAGAGTTAACTGTTCCCACATTTTTTGAGAATCTTTGACACTGAAAGTGGATGAGAATTTTCCACTTGACAGAGCTTTATTTGCATTCATAAAATCAGCAAGAGCTGATTTTTGCTCCAGCCTAGCGTGAGCATTCTTTTTGAATTGTGCCATTTTCTTCTCTTACAAATTAATATAGTTGTCAAATATAAATCACTTAAAACTAAATACCTATTATCATTCTGACTAATTTATATTTACTGGCCTTAAAATATTTATAGAAATAAAAGGTTTTCCAATAAAAAGTAGGACAACACTATAAAAACACACTACCATACGCACGTGACGCTCAAAGCAATGATATTGATCATTTGAATTTCGTGGAAGACGGGAAATGCCTCCAAAGAGAAATCGCCTGCACTAAAATATAATTCTTCTTTGTTAGTCAGAGAAGAGATAAAATTCAATTTCCAATGTTGCCAAATGCATGCATGCGAAAATTTTCGAATACGCTCGAGAATGCAGCTATTCGAAATCAAGCGTACGAAATTATTTGCATACGAAACATTTCGCTTGGTTTCGAGAATAAAGCTACAGGTCTTGAGGCATCTTCGATGCTTGTCCTGCCTCACTTAAATTCGTTGATCCAAAGTCTCACCGTCTCATACGAAGGGCATGAATCACCCAATGTAGGCGCTATTCTTTCATGGATTTCTTTCGCGTTTTTACCTTCCATAAAAAAGAATTGGATAACACCACGAATTCCAGTTCTATCCATCTTTCACACTGACTCGAAAACGCTTTTGTTCAAGTCGCTGTCCAACAATGAGCTAGAGTGATAATGACTTGCAACAATGAAATTTTACCTGTATTGTTGTAGCTTTAAATTAAAATTCACAGAAGTTGCTTTCGTCGTCTCTTAGTACGCGAACCAAGTTGACCGGTCTCTATGGAATCTGGCTTATCTACATGCTTTTTAATGGAGGATTTTATGCTATTCATCTTCTTTTAACTCCACTACATGGCTCTGCAGAACAAAATGGCGCATCGGTTAAATGCAACTTCCAATCCACCTGGACTTCACTGTTCATGGACACGGGGCGAGGTCAAGGAGAACAGAAGGAGCAGGCAGCGCAAGACGGAGAGAAGAGAAGGCAAAAAAACAAAGGGGGAAACTACCGCGGTCTTCTAGACAGCGCGACGGGGAAGAGAGGGAAAAAGACAGGGAATGAGATGTAAAGAGAGAGAAGGGTGAGAAAAATGAGAGAGAAAGCAGGACAATATCTGCTAGTTACAATATAAAGACTAGAAGAAAACGGAGCTTCATTTTACATACCTGTGCTAGTACTTGGTTGAGAAGTCAGTCCTGAAAATAGACCTCCAGTTGGCTGAGACCCGAATGTTCCAAAACCTGTCGTGGAAGTCGTAGTTGCAGTGCTGGTTCCAGTTCCAAAATTACCAAATCCAAATCCAGTGGCACTCGTAGTCGTCGTCGAAGTTGCAGGGGTGGCAAATGAGAAACTAGATGTACCGAATCCCGGAGCTGCAACATGACATTTCGATGTATTCATCTGGTTCCCAAAAGGATCAAAACAAATTTATTAATTTTCATTTATTACATTATATAAGCTCTTCGCAACAGATTTCAGTTTCTTATTAATCTCTCAAACTGAAAGATACAATGAAAATTCCAAATTGTACAATTCACATTATCCGAGATGATTTCCGAGACTGTACCATTTAACATGAGACGTTTACTTCAAGATTTTCTATTAGAGACACTGTGTCTCTTGGCTGTCCGGGCTGTCGGGTCCATATTGTGGCCTTCCTCCCAGTACGCTCTGAGGAAGGCCACAATATATTGGCCGAAACGTTAGCGACGATCAAACCGACGCGGCTTATCCCGGACAGCCAAGAGACATACTCCGGCCGCGGAAGCCTACGTAATCATATTACAGACACTGTTTTTTTAATATATTTTTGAAATGATTGACAAAACTTGAAGTTTAAGTATCAATTTTATTTCACATCAACATTACCAACATTACGAGATATTTCATATCCTTTTTTCAAGCCTGAAATTCATATAAATTTATAAATTCAGAGGAGTATAAAATTGTTATTAAAGTGAGAAACGGAAACAAACACAACTATACGTACCAAGTACAAGCGAACACTCATCTTACTTAAAGTTGCAAAATGCATACCTCGTTTTTGTGTTAATCGTATCAAAATAAATACCAAATATAAAAACAAAATAAATCTAAAAATACGGGATTGTCTATAATACAAAAATTGTACTAATGCTCCAAATTCATATGATCACACCACATCTCCATCTTGGTGGGGCACTGAGCAATTTTAAGGATCCATGCACAAAATTCTAAGAATTTTTTTGTTTTGTTTTTTCGCCCTATAGGCAACTAACACTTTTTGGGTAACTTACGGCACATTCAGAGATGACCATCATTTAACTCCTCTCGAGAGACAAATCGATTAGGCAGTTTTTAGCCGGTTCCTTCTACGATATCTCAAAGAATTCTAGAACAGATGGCCCCTAGAATTTTCCTCCAGCCAGCGTCAGAACTCGGCCAAGCAATGTAGCCTAGTACCGAAAATTCGAAAACCTCGTTGGGACCCAGACTCTAGTACCTCCCGGTCAGAGGCACTGCAGTGCCATCAGTTGATGCCCTGAGCCCCCTAAACTGATGGGGCCTCTAAGCAACTGCTTATTTTACTTGTAGGCAAATCTGGCCCTGATAGGCAACTGAGGATCAAACCTATTTCGGATAGGCAACGCTACTCTGAGCGATTTTCTCCAGTCGCTGGACGGCTAAACCACCTAAAGCTAGCAGCGACCAAAAACCAATCTTAACCAAACTATATCCAAAATTTCGGACTAATTAAATACTATATTCCCGAATTTTAGGCTCTTCTGATTTTCCCCAAATCGTGGGCGCTGCTATCTTTAAACTAAAGCTAGCAGCGCACACTCAGAAAATCCATCTCAAAATCAATTCAAAAATATGAAACCCCACCGAAAATTTAAGGATAATTTTGGGTTCTAGGAAAAAATGTATTTCAGCATTTATATTCCAAAATGCAGGTCAGTACACAGAGAAACAATTAACGTTGGTTCTCATGGGCGAATAAACATCAAAATGAAAAGAAAAAAAATTAGAAAAAATAGGAAACCCTACACAAAATTTAAGGACAATTTTAGGCTCTACGAAAAAAAATTACTCCCGCATTTATATTCCAAAAATCAGGGGTGAACAAAAGGAAACCATTAACTTTGGTTCTTAAGGGCAAATAAACATCAAAATTAAAAATTCTTACAAAAATTATGAAACCCCGCCCAAAATTTAGAACCAATTTGAGGT
The DNA here is from genome assembly GCA_964035755.1 of Teleogryllus oceanicus. Lineage (NCBI taxonomy): Eukaryota > Metazoa > Arthropoda > Insecta > Orthoptera > Gryllidae > Teleogryllus > Teleogryllus oceanicus. The sequence goes on along the minus strand of CAXIVR010000008.1, from coordinate 106,132,743 downwards.
CTAAAAAAATTAATACCGAATATTCCAAAAATCAGGGTGACAAGGAAAATTAACTTGGTTCTTACGGGCGAATAAATAACTAAATCAAAAATACTTAGAAAAAAATTGAAACTCAACCCAAAATTTAAGGCTATTTTGAGGCTCTAGGAAAAAAATATTCCCGCATACATATTCCAAATATTATTGCTGTCGAATGAGAAACATTTACATAAACATTGTGCATACACTGTTCTTATGAACGAATAAATACCAAAATAAAAAAAAAAAAACTTTGAAAGTATATGAAACCCTACAGAAACTGAAGAGGGCTTCACAAATGAGGTAGAAACGTCTTTGAATTACAAATTTTTAAAAACTTGTCTGGAATCATTGTTCTTTATTTGAATGTTTGTCTTATCCAATAACCTTTGCTATTGGTGATTTATTACTGGTATTATTAACATTTGAATAACACTGCTGTCATTACTAACATTTTTGCTTTGTCGTATTCTTACATATATACGGAGAATTGTACGTCGATACCACCGCCACTATCGAAAAACTGAAAAATTCTTGCGCCATAATTTCGGTCTAATTTCAGTCCCCTTCCAAACATTTTAGGTTATCTCCCAACGAACGAAATTAAGATATCAAACCGAGGTTGGTAAAGCTAGCAATCCCACTTACTCAAAATTCAGAATGTTTTGTATAGTTGAAACAAGTGAATTTTAGGCTCCTATTCAAAATTTCGAAACCCACCCCCAACTACGAGAAAAAGAAATGAGAACCACCCCAATATTTCATAAAAAATTAATGGGTCATAATTTTGAGTCTTTAATGACACCAAAAACATTTTTCTGCTACAACGCTCCGCCAACAATCATTTGGCGGTCGAATTTTATTGGCTAATATGTGTACAATTACCAATAAATTTCCTATTGCCGTACGCTCAGTGATTTTGAGTTTATTCACTCATAAATGGGAAAGTGGTCAAGAGGTACAATATCGTACGCACGAGAATTTTCCAGTTTTTGGAAGGAAAGGATAGAGGCCAAACATTATTTTTGGGCATTGTCGAACTCTTTGTATGTGTTTTAGACAATATTGCTAAAAGATTGCTAGAAGAGAAAGTCTTGTAGTTTAGGTTTTATAATTACGCACATAATGAAGATCGGAAAAAAAAATTGGATAGTTTGATTAGTGTAAATTTTTTTGAATAAGATCGTGATTAGCCCAAAATGATTTGAGAGTCGCATTTCATTTGCCACTACGTGTGCAATTGCCTATAAATTTCTGATTTTCCTCCGTTCAGTATGTGAGATTACTTACCGAGTAATGATGAAGTGGTCAAAAAAATTTAATATCATGGTTAATCCTAATCCTAATATCTAAGTTAAGGTCGTAGTTGTTTTTGTTTTTTATTGGATAAAAGGGAGAAGAAATACCTAGTCATAAAAATAAAATGGAAACTGTTCTTTCTTCAGAAGTTGTTGTAAAAATAATCCCTGTACAGAAGACTTGCTTCTGCTGAAATATTATAAAGATGCACTAGGGGGAAGAGCCAAAATGCAAACGAATCACTCCACAGTGTGGTTTGGTCAAAATGTCCAAAAGAAAATTGTTTCAAAAAGAAAGTTGGACTATTACATCACAGAAGCTATTTGTGAGTTTAACATGGGATACCAAATTATACAAAATGTTAAAGGTTCAATTAAGTCCATCAAGTGAAGTATCACATAAAATATTTGCAAAACGTGACCAACGCAGACTCAAACGCTGTGTTGAAGACATCTATGAAATCTAGCAGGAAAAAACTTAAATTAACCAAAATTAGGAAAGAACAACGCCAAAATGCTACTGATAGTTATTAGCGTAAGTTAGAGCCACAATATACATGTATATCTTTAAATTCATTTTTCAGAAACTTTGTTTTTCCAGCAAATTAGAGTATTTAAAACATCCCTTTGACCACAATTTTTTGAAACTTTTGTTGAAATCTTTACAGCAGCTTAGTATATTAATAAAGAATAAAATTTGCTTTTCAGAGAGCCCAGATTAATTTAGTTTTCCTTCTGTGTTCATATAAACATGTAAAATGAAAAAAATCAGCATATTTGCATTCCAAACATTCAACATTTTTAAATAAAAAACTGTTAAAGTTATTTAAGTAATATAAGCAACTTTTCTTCTTACATATCTCAAGATTATGTGGTGAAAATATTAAAGTGATAAACAAATATTTGCTCCAATTGGAGCGTTTTGCATTGCAAGCGAGTGAACGTGCTACTGAACGCTGCAAAAATGTAAAAAAAATAAATTTAAAAACTTTTATGTAAAATGCAAAATAAATTGGTGCAATTGTTACTCTTAATATGTTCATTATATGGTAAAATTTTGAGATTTGAAAAAAAATTTCTTTGAGAAATCCAATTTTCACAGGTGCCTCCCCTTAAATTTTTGCCCTCTTTTGTCAAACAAACTTGTACTGTTTTGTATGTATTATAAAAATACATGTTCTCATTCAAAGAGTCGTTTGTGCGTTTTTACACATAAATCGTTATTTCTAACATTTTTTTAATAAGATCGAGACTATCCCAAAATTGTTTGAGAGTCCCATTTCATTTGCCAGAATGAGTATGCTTGTCAATAAATTCCTTACATTTCAATACATTCTGTATTTTTGTGTTTACTTACTGAGTAATGGTCAAAACGTCTAATACCGTTCGCACGAGATTTTTATGCCCAAAATTATTTTTGGTCACTATCATATTCCCTGGCACGTGCTTTAGACAATATTCGATTGCATGATGTAATATTAGTGTAGTATAGGTTTTATAACAACGCAAATATTGAACGCAAAAAAATCGGCATACTTTTTATTAATATATATTGTTCTTACTAAAAACGAGACGAGCCCAAAATTATTTGAGGGTCACATTTTATTTGCCAATATGTGTCCAATTGTCAATAAATGTCTTTATTCGTTCAGTTTATTTACTGAGTAATGAGAAAGTGGTCAAAAGATCTAATAGAGTTCGCACAAGAGTTTTCCATTTTTAGGAAAGAAAATGCAAACGATTAGAAAGATTAAAAAAATTGATAATTTGTAACTAAATTACAAAATAAAATATTACTGGGTGCTACAACTATGTGTGCAAATGCATAATAAATACTAAAATAAATGCACAGAACTGTTGCAGTCATTTTCTAAGTACAGTAAAACCCCGTTTTTACGTTCCCGCATTTTACGCTTTCCTGCCTTTTACGCCGTTTTTCGTTGGTCCCGTTAAAAAGCCTATATTTACAATGCATTCTTTTCCCGCAATTTACAACTCAATATTAAAGAGCTTCCCGTGTTTCACGCCGATTTTTTTTTTTTTTTGGTCAAAACTGATGTTTGAATCAATTTCGGCGGAAGTCGTCGCATGTAACCCGTTTTTTCAGGTGGTGTTAGCCATTTCCTGTTATACCGCATGCTTTATAGACGAAAGTCAGTGATAGTCTCTCGTCTCGTAGTCAGCTTGTGGTGTTCGGTGTGTTTGTGTGAAAGGTAGTTGTTGAAGATACGTGTTTTTTTTTTTTTTTTTGTGTGCGTGTACATAGTTCACGTGTACACAGTTGTTGAAGATACGTGTTTTTTGAAGGTAGTGGAGGCGATAAAATATGGAGAAGAAAGACAGGAAATGCATTTCTTTGAAAGAGAAGATAGAGAATTTGCGTCGTGTTGATGCGCATGTGGGAACACGTGTTCAGTTAGCGAAGGAGCTTCAACTCTCGGTTTCCACGTTGAAAACTATTATTAGAAACAGATGCATTCCAAGCATTGTATAGTGTTGAGGGGCAGGTTGAAGAAATACAATTACAGAAAAAAAAGAAACAAATGACAATTTTAATTTTTTTTTAATAGTAACTTTGTGTATTTAAAGTATAATTTGTAAATGTATTAAAAGTGTGATATGTGTTATTGAATAATAATTATGTAAACAAGTCCTTGGAGTAAAACATGTAAGTACTCGCTTAGACTATTGTTTTTTTAACTTTCCTGCAATTTACACTTTCCTGCATTTTACACTTTTTTCCTTCAGTCCCCTGAAAAGTGTAAAAAAGGGGTTTTACTGTATATTTAAAGTCAAGGTGATTTAAAGGCGGGAAATGGTTTTTATTTTTTTTAATAGAAGCCCAGCAGTCGAAAAAGTCTGAAAAAAATTCAAAACAATTTATGTTTTAAGAGGAGCGTTTGAGATTTTTTCGAGCCTGTACCATGATTCTATGACACAATAAAAATTATTTTTAGTTATTTTCTTCAAAAATATTTTCTTGGGTTTGAATTTGGGTCTGAGAAAATATCAAACAATATTCTTCTGCTAGTATAAACCGTTTTCTTATTTATCATATTTTTTCAGTCAGATAAAATTGTGTTAAGTTGGCGAAAAAAATTAAAATAAAAAAAACACGTTTTTGGCTGTAGATGGGTGTGGGTAGTGAGATGGAGGAGAAGAAACCTTTCAAAAATATTATTTTTATGCTAGAATTATAATATATCCACTCATATATTTGGTTTAAGGGATCTTTTTACCATCTTATCCAAGGGGTACCCTTTCTGATTTCCCTACGTTCAGTATTTTCGAGTTTACTTACTGAGTAATGATAAAGTGGTCAAAAAGTCTAATCTCGTTCATACGAGAATTTCCCATTGTTTGGAGAGAAGAGAGAGAAGCCCAAAATTATATTCTGTCACTATGGAATTCACTTGCATATTTTTTTTTCGTAAAGCCTCAAATTGGTCGTAAATTATGGGTGGTTTTCATGATTTTTGTGAGGATTTTTAATTTTGGTTTTCATTAGCCCGTAAAAATCAATGTTAATTGTCTGCCTTCGTACATTGATTTTTGGAATATAAATATGAAAATAATTTGTTTCTAGAGCCTCAAATTAGCCATAAATTTCGAGTAGAGTTTCAGATATTTTCTAAGATTTAATTTTGATGTTTATTTCCCCGTAAGAACCAATGTTTATTGAAGTCGTACGGTTCCGCGGCCGGAGTCATGTGAATGATCTTGGCTGTCCGGGTGACGCCGCGTCTTCCATCCGTGGGCAGACCAGACCTGAGGAAGACCACGAAAAGATGGTCGAAACATCGGCAACAAAACCCTTGATGCGGCGTCACCCGGACAGTCAAGATCATTCACCAAAGTTTATTGTTTCTCTTTGTACAGCCTTGAATTTTGGAATATAAATGCGGGAGTATAATTTTGGAATATAAATGCGGTTTTTCCTTAGAGCCCAAAATTATCCTTTAATTTTGAGTGGGGTTTCAGATTTTTTCTAAGTTTTTTTTTAAATGTTGATGCTTATTCGCCTATAAGAACCAATGTTATTTTTTGTGCAGCCCTGAATTTTGGAATATAAATGCGGGTGTATTTTTTTTCCAGTAGTATAAAACTAGCAGCGCCCACGAATTTGGGAAATCCAAAAAAGCCTAAAATTCGGGAATAGAGCACTTAATTAGCCCAAAATTAGCCTAAAATTCTGGATATAGTTTGGTTGAAATTGGTCTTTGGTCGCAGGACGGCTACCTAAACGTACCTCGCCCACTATGTGGAGCGCAGGGTGACATGACTGGCCGAAAAGAGTATTCGTAATCTGACCACGTGTGATTTCTTTTGGGGGAGGGAGAGGTCCATTTGTTCTAGTTAAAATTACCTCCCGTTTTCCCGAAGTTGAGTTGTCAGTCCACTATGTACCTGCCGCAGACTATGGCGGAGGGGAAAATGCCAGAGGGAAGTACCCTGTATGTAGGTTCAGAGACTACACGATTATTAGGCAGTGAGCTCACTAATATCAGGCCAAGCAATTTTTACATTGTAAGCAAATTATTATTAACAGGAAATGCGTCATTCAATAATGCCTCCGAGTTACTCCGATGGACCTTGAGCGTGAATCCGCGTAGAGAAATCGGGCGTTAAATCTTATTTCATTTCATTTATTAAACACTTGCCGAGTTCTTTCTCAAAATACCAAAAACCCAAATAACTGTGGTGGATATAAGAATTCCTCCGCTCTCATGCGGGTTAGACGTCAATTTGTGTTCCAGAGACTAGCTAGCAAAGCTTGGAGAACACGCGACTATTTCCCATCACTGGCGTCCCGTCAGATAATGCGCGTCGGCAAGCGACTTTGACAGTTCAGACAACACGCGGCAGGCCGCGTCATCAGATTCATTTTAGCGCAATAATTCCTCTGCATGCTCTCGGAAGAACGCGCATCCGCCGCTGCCTTTCCTGAGACCACAAACTCAGGAAGAGCGGGAGGAAGTGCGGTCACAGTCTGAAATCCCCTCCTCCGACGCTACGCTCGCGTCCACTCGGCCTGAGGCGGGCATGAGCGACGCTCCCCCGCAGAGAACGTGAAAAGATGTCGCGGCGAGTGACAGCATTGCTGGTGCTCACTATTCTACAGAATATAGTTAGCGCCCAACACTGTCAACACACATGCAAGTGTAATTCCATTTCAACAACTAAAGACTCGCTACTGCGAGCAGAATGCAGAGAAGAACCTAGTGGGGAGTGGGCAAAGAATATCAAAATTCTCAAGGTATTTGATAACAAAATCAATTAGATATGAAAAATGTGATTAACCTATTATTATTATTATTATTATTATTATTATTATTATCATCATCTTCATCATTGTAAAATATATTGTTATATAATCATACAGGATGAGTACTTCCCGGTACAAAAAACACCCCCCTTCCACACACACACATGCACACATGTGCACACGCACATACACACATACATACATCACAAGAAAGAGAGCATCACAAGAAAAGTAACATTAATTTTAACAATGATACATAATGCATTATTTACCATTTGGACTGTATAAATGAGTATAAACAACCTGTAACAACTATTGTACTACAGCTTCCGGGTCAATGACCCCCATCTCGATCAGGTTTTTCGTCCAGTTTCCCTGATCCATTGAGCAAATGCTGAGATGGCCCCTTGTTTTGTTTCTGGACATAAATATAACTTCATTTTCTGTGCACGTATTCTAGAATTCAGTGGGAAATACAATTATTCAAATTATCGTTTCCATGTTGTCGCGGCAGGAAGTAATAAGAGCCAAAATTTATTGCTTATTTATCCTTGAAAATAGATTTTATTACATGAGAGTTTTTTTTTATCTAAAAATTAATTTGTTTTTTTCTCCCTTTCAAAATTCAAAATTTAAGTAGTATATGACTTAGTGTAGGGATCACAGAATTTTGAAAATGTGCACACAATTCACTTTTCCCCATAGCACGTCATACGCAGTTTTTAACTGTTTTTTTGATGTAAAATAAATAAATAAATACATACGTACACACACACACAACCACACAACCACCACACACACACCACCACCACCACACACACACACCACCACCACCACCACACACACCACCACCACACCACCCACCACCACCACACACACACACACACCACCACCACACACACACACCACCACCACCACCACACACACACCACCACACACACACACACACCACCACCCACCACCACCACCACCACCACCACCACCCAACCACCACCCAACCACCACCATCACCACCACCACCACCACCACCATTATCTTCTAATATAATTCACTGGAGCAAAAATCTACTTTCCAGATACTAGCTTAAAAATGGCAAATTTGTAAGTAGGAACTGGGGTGTGAATAACGACAGCACTGTATGAGCGTAGTCTCAACATCCAGCAGAGAAGCAATGCTCTATGTGATACCCCTGATACAGAATTTGACAAAATTAGAAAATTTTTCGAAAATATTACTCAGGGTATCCCAAGATTCTGAAGCCAAATGGTAAAGGAATTATTTATTAGAGATGTACGAAAAGCATGACGATATATATTTCTTGCACTTTCAATCTAATATATTCCTGAATTAGTATTCTCTTGAAAGATTTTTACCTTAAGCAAATTTTTGTTATTTAGAAACACTTCTACAAATACAATCACGTTGTAAAATGGGCAGCGTCAATAATTCTCGATGAGCCCTGTCCTCGTAGGCACAGCTCGTGCAGCCTAAAAAGGAGGGGAGGCCAACATTTCTGGGCCCCCTTTGCCAAGAAGCATTTGTACTTACAAATGAGATATTTTAATAGTAAATAAATAAAACACAATGACAATGAAACTATCACTTTAACGATACACTTAGTAAACATAATTAATGTTACACTGGCTATTTACAGGATTGATGGCTTAGTCAGCCTTTTCCTAAAACGTCATACAACAAACCTAAATTTTAAGGGGGAAAAAAAAAAGAGAGAGAGAGGAGAGAGAGAGAGAGAGAGAGAGAGAGAGAGAGAGAGAGAGAGAGAGGGGGAGAATCAGTGCTTGACCAATTTACAGAAATAATATGTATTACGTGAGACTATGGGGTCTCTTTCAAAATTCTCAGGGAGCTGAACAACCCTTGTTCCCCTCCTTTGCTCACACTTATGCCTGTCCTTATATTTCAGTAAAGAATTAGTGTTTACACTACTTCTTGTACTGTGCTGTGGTAATACTATTTTGAAGTGTTGATCTCAATCTGTTTTAACAACACATTATTTTGCATTGTTTATGCGATTTATGTCTTTTTTTACAGATAAGAGTCAAATTGCAGCAACTTACAACAACAACTTTACAAGATGTCTGGAAACTAACAGACGCTGATTTACGATTCTGCAATATTACTCAAATTACGGCAAATGCACTAGCAAAAGTGACTAATTTATCAAACCTTTGGTTGTCATATAATTTAATTGAAAAAGTGGATTTGGAAGCCTTCTCAAAACTTGAGAATCTCAAGCGATTATTCTTGGATAACAACAGATTAACAACTTTCAGTACTAATATGCATTTATCACTGAAATATCTTGCAGACTTGTTTTTACAAAAGAACAACTTAACAGATATTCCACAGTTACCTCCTTCCTTGAAGTATTTAGACATTTCAAACAACAAAATCACAACATTCAACACTCAACTAATGGTAAAAAGTTTTTTGTGATGAGTAAAAGATTTATTTCTTACTTCCTCAATAATTATGAATATTATTTCCGCAGGCAAATTTAGCATATTTGGATGCATGTATGAATCCTATAAATGATGTAAAAAATCATGAAATTCTCAAGAAAATGAAATCTTTGTGTTTAAGTGGAAATATTAATAACATTCCTGGGAACTTCAGTTCAAATTTCATAAGTTTACAAAACTTTACTTTCATATCTTATCCCAATAAAACCACTTTAAATAAAAAGTACGACAAAAGTTTGACGCATCATAATATTATTACATTTCATATAGGTAAGTTTGAAGACTGAAAGTTGAATGACAAAATCAACTTCAAAAGGTTTCGTTCCTAATAATTTAATCATACTGCAGTATCACATTATTCCTGACTTGTGATAACTGCAGTACCTCATTTTTCTCTTATACTTGAATTTTTTAATACTTTTTTTGCATGTTTAGTCTTACTATTTGTGATCTTTGTTGCACAATGCTATTAGATACTTTCAATAAAATGATTTTTCTATCAAAACCAGCTCATGCTACTTGTGGCAATATTACAAGAGACAAAAATCTTCTTGACTCCATACTTGCAGTTTAACCCTCAGACACTGTTTGGGGTCTTTTCTGACCCCAACCACAAATAATGTTTTGCAACACATTGAAAATTATTCACATGAACTTCTCCTTTTAAATATGCTATTCGTGTCCAGTTTTACATGTGTTGTAAACTTTTCAGTTTTTTTTTAGTTTTCTTGGTTTGAAGTAATTTGATTTTTATGTGGTTGGGTCCACAAATAGATTCCACTTTACATGTCCAAATTATTTAAAAAATTCAAAAAACTTGTCCATTCTTGTTTTATAATGTTTTATTGTTGTTGTTTCTGAATGACATGTCATTTGTCATACATACATACATTCTCATACTATACACCTATGTATAGTTACGAGGATACACTCAAAAGCTTTTCTGGAACTATTATTCTTGTTTGTTTTTTTTAATACAATATACTAAATAAAGCAAATTAATAGCATCATTTTCTTAATTAATAATTCCAAATAGCATCTGAGCATGAAATACAGGTAAACTATTGGGTAAACAGTGTGGGGTCAAATCTGATCTCAGAGTCCATGTAAGTAACTGAGAAACAGAGTCAAAGGGTTAATATCAACAGGATTTGTTCCCCATGCATTGTACATGGGAATAAGCTAAATTTGAACTAAATTCTTTTGGAAAGTTAAGAACTTCACAAAGGAATTTAGTTCAAATGCATTGGCAATTTAGATACAAGAAACCCGGAATCGATGGACATCCATGTTTAACACCTTTAGTTAGCTCTTCGATCATTCTGTTGTTCCTTGACTATATATTTCAGTTTTAGAATAAATGCTTTGGATTGTTTTCATTGTGTGAATTGGACAGCCATCTAATTATGACCATAATTTCCTTGTACAAGATCTATCAATAGCTTTTCCAGAGTCTATAAACATAATATATGAAGATAGATTGTAAATATATCTTTTTTCCATAACTTGTAAAGTAAATGGGTCAATAATGGTGGTGATGAACAATAATGTCTTATAGCTTGAAGTACTAGTGATTGAGAGGTTGTGGGCTCCATTCCTACCAGGTGCCAGAAACGTTACACATCGGTGAGTTTGTGGAATCTGCTGGAATAGAATTTGTAGGCCGATTCGTCTGATCAATGGTTTCTGTAGTTTTCCAGGCAGTAGTATCCAGTTCTCCACACTGGAGCAGTATCATAGCTGGAAAAGCACTCTAGCAAACAGGATAGGAAGTGCAAGAGATTGTTCTTTCCCCATTGCAATTACAGAAAATTATTCATTCCTTCACAATACCCTCTTCTGAACAAATTTATTTTGATTTTTAATTACACCAAAATATGTCTCAGACAAACTGATCAATTGACCTCTGATGAAAACCACAGGATCTAAGCTCTGTAAAAGGCTCAAGCAAAGAATAAACATCTGAATGCTTTTATAAACATTTTTCCTTGACATCAAAGATTAATAGTTTTGATTGTCAACAATTTATGTATATGGTTTTATCAATTATTTAGAAATATTATTTTATAATATATTCACCTCAACTTTGCAAAATAATTTGCTACCTTGAATTGATTGGGACAAAAAAGCTCAATTAAGAGAGGCAATTGAAAACAATGAAACCTTACACAATGTAATTATGACAAAAAAATTATGAACAAAAACAAACGTGTGAACACAATGGTAACAAGTGGCAATGGACCAAATCTTCTCGATTTCTTCAAAGATATCCAGAATTTGATTTATTTTAACCCTCATACAATATTTGGGGTCTTTTTGGACCCCATGATCATTAATTTGTTAATATTTGGCTGAATATTTGCAAGTTAATTTTAATCTTCTAGATATGCTTTCATGCACTTATTAAGCATGTACCAAACTATTTTCACAAATTTTCAAAATTTTACTAGAGTTATTAATTTTTTTCATTCAAAGGGACTGGTTTGACCTAAGGTATAGTCTGTAATTTTCCCATTTTTATTTAAAACATATTGTGATAAACTTCAAAAAATGTCCGATATTGTAATTTTTTGTTCGATATTTGATTTATCTCAAAATAACTTTCACAAATGCTTATAAATATTTCTCAAGCATTATGAATCAGCAATGAAGGCTATGTAAAATGAAGGTTATACTTTATGAATTAATTATATTTATGTTAGTGAAAATAACTTGGAAATGGTAGTCTAATATAAAATCAATTATTTACACTCGGAATATTGCTGTACACATTCATGATTAACCATTTCCAGTTTTCAGTAAAGCTTGGGGTCCAAAAAGAACCTAGGTATAGTACTTGATAGAGAGAAGCAGGTATGGTAAGAGGGTTGATAAGATAATGCAAGTAAACAAAAATGAAAATATTTTTCATGTAAAATATGTGCAGATTACACTCTTTTCCCATACAATTTTTCATTTTTTTGAGGATAAATCAATAGAATCAAATGTGTTTTACTATGATTAATGGTCCTTATTTTACATTCCAGGTAATACAAATTTGCAAGACTTATTGTTTCTAAGAAACATGAATAAAATGGAGACACTGAAATTACGGGGAGTCAATGTTGTGGATTTGGGAAGTGTAGATATAGTACTTCCTACTTTTCAGCAAGTGAAATACCTTGACTTGGAAGATAGTCCTGCACTAGTAAAAACAATTTTAAACAATTTCCAAAGTTTGCAAAACCTGAGTAACCTGGAAACAATTAGTTTAAAAAACTCAAATGTAGTGCATTTACCATGTGGACTTTGCCAAATGCAAAAAGTTCTAAAAATTGATTTTCAGAACAATCCTTTGGACTGTGATTGTCGGGTATGTTTACACAAATAATATTATATTTTTTGCCACTCTTTAATAAGACTGACAACTTTCCACTATTCAAAGTACTTGCCAGAAAAACAACTTTTACATATTCAAAGAAATTCTACAATAATATAGATTTAAATATGTCTACCTTTTGTATTCTCAGATATCGGAAATAGAAGCTTCACTTCCTAATCCTTTGAGGGATTATATTATACTACCAGAAAATACAACATGTCAATCACCCCAACAAGTGTTTGGGTTGCCAATCTACAAATATGGAAGACATATTAACTGTTCTGGAAAGGAAATATGTGGAAGAGAGAACTTCACATGCAAAATAATTCCAAATCTTGTAACAACTACATCAAGCTCATTCATATACGATGATGACAATTCAATATATTATACAATCCTTGGTGTAGTAATAGCAATACTTGGAACTGCAATAATTTGTCTCGTAATTACTTCTATAATCTTGAGAAAAGAGAGACGTGTAGAACCACAACAAGAAATTCAAACTCAATCATTCCAGCAACTACAGCAAACAGCATCCGAAGACACTTCACTCATATAATATTGTAGTCTAAAGTATTTTTCATTTTGAAAGTCTGTGTTATTAATATTTTAGTAGAGTAAACATTTTCTATTAGAAAGGATTTCATTAAAATATTAAGTAACAATAAAACTTACAAAATCAGATTTAGAATGGAAAAGGTGATGGCAAAAAAATTGAGTTTATGATCAATTCCTTTCTATTTAAATTTCACTTCTATGAAGTTCCCAGATAGCTCTAGTGTATTAGATTTCTATGCTTATGCATAGGGCATGGATACAATTCACAGAGGGAGCAAGTTAAATTTGTAGCTTTCCCACGAACATTGAAGTCGTTGTTCTGAGGAAGCAGGGGGAAGTTGCAGGTGCATTTGCTGAGGAAATACGGAAGCAGCTGAGTGCAAGTAATGGCATTCATATAGTGAAAGGTATCATTCTTAGGGCCAGTTACCACTTCAACACTTTCTGGCTAAGAGCACAAAGTAACAACAGATACTCCACTTCTTCCACTTGTCTAGTGAGTATCTAAACGCAGCGTTCAGACCAATGGCTATACAAGACACTTCTATGATAACAAACTCTTTGGAATTCATCTGCTATTTTCTGAGTACTTGCATATTTAACAAGGCATTCATAAACTGACAATTGTAAAATATAACAACAAAAACAATTAATCCACCCCAAGTCAAAGACGCATTATTGAATACTGTGAACAAACTGGAAAGTTAGAAGAGTGGAACATCTTATTTCATTCAACAATCTCCAAAAGAATCCTTCCTTAATAAAGAGCAAGAATTACTGTGAATTTTCGAGCGAAGTGTGCAGCTATACAAGTGATTTATTATATAATTAAACATGATGAGTGATTAATTATTCTTTTTTAGAATAAAAATATCTCAACAGAAATACATTTCATATTACATTCTTTAAATAAGTGTTGCCTTACAGACAACTAAATAAATGAAATAAGCAAGTGTTCATTAAGAAGACCTAGATACCAAAACCTAATGTTTATTTATTTATTTATTAATTATTTATTTAATATCATACATTGTTTGAAAACAGTAAATGACATGCCTTAGGTCTGTGAGAAAAGCTGCTTTTAGTGTCCAGAATCAAAGCAAACAGACTTGATTCTTGATGAGCACTTGCTCAAGGGATCAAGGGAAATATAACAACTTAACACTGGGGACACATACACAACAACTTTTACAATCTGCATTCAATGTGACCTTCAGTAGTATTATATAATACAAATGATAACATGAATTACTAAATTTACAAAATTTACCAATCATTTCTATAAAATGAATATCATTCTCCATTTTTGATACTCATTTGGTCTCTTGAATAAATACAATTAAGCAGTGAGTAGTACAATTATATTTTACTTGACATTTGAACTTGTGTACTGACTTTAATTATAATTGTCAGGTACAGCTATTGAATATGTGTTGCACACATTTGCAAATGTATTAAGATATGTTATGCCTCCACAGATAACAAAATAATGGAAAAATGATCTCATCAACAATTTCAATGAATCACCTACATAAACCATATATAAAATAATATAGAAAAAAAGAAAAGTGATTGTAGTTTGTACTTTCAACTATATCAATGTTTCTGAATGTCTAATAATTGAGTACAGAAATAGTACCTTAAATATCTTATTTTGGGAGAATTGCAATTGATAAGTACTGCCAAATCATGTAACTGAAGCCCTTACCCTTACCTTTGGCAAAATAAAATACAAGATTAGTATTTTTGAAACTGTATAAGAAGGCGAGATATTCCAATATTACTTTCACTGGTTGATAAAGTTTTGTATTAAGCACATATTAGAGTACATTATCTCTCACGAAAGGGCAACTCAGTTATTCACATAACAGCTATTAATTCACTTTTATTTATCTTCAGGGAACGTCATGTCCAGACCTCATACTAAGTGATAAAAATCAGTGAGAAAGAAAGATATACTTCTATACTTTCTTTTTTTAAACATCTTTTCATTCCAAATAAACAGCATTTTTAGAGGATTTTTTTTGGGTTTCTTCAGCTCTGGATAAAAAAGTATTTTTAACTTACTTTTATCACTAAATATCAGTTTACAATGAATATTATTACTAATCCTGAAAATGGATAGTCACCGAGCGCAAATAATTGTGACAATCCATTTTCAGTATTAATATGCATTAGCACTGTTGTACCATCTTGGTTACAATTGTTTCTCCAAACAGACCATGTCTGATTCAATTGTTAGCCAACAATGCCATCATTTCATTTCATTCACCTTCAGCCATCAATTGTTTCATATATATTTCTTATCCTGTTATTTTCAACAACTATTGGAAGAATGCCCTGGACAGATATTAAGACATCAGGGTCCTTCAATAAGCAAATTATACAAGGAACATCTGGAACAATGCCTACAAGCCATTACAGTGTGCCCATGAACACAATATGGGTTTCATAACATTTTTGCAGTTTGATTTCCCAGCAGATGAAGGGGTTGAAGAGGTCAGTTTTCTGCCCAAACATTTGATACTGAAATCTATTTTGTTATGCTATTGCCAGACTGAAAACACATGAATATTGTGCAGATTTTCATACAATTGTCTTTATTAATTGTAATTTCACTATTTTGACATAAAAAATGAAACAACAGTATTTTTCTCATTTGTTTAGTCTTGTCACATATTAGTCGAAAACTGACGATATTGTCCTATGCATGAGTGGAGCCTTTACAAGGATAGTGTTTTTCATGTAAAAATGTGTTATTAGTAGTCATCAGATGTTTTAGGGAAATGCCTATTTTATTCTGGCAAACTTATTTAAAGGCTGATAATATATGTGCATGAATTGAAACAAATGATGACATAATGAAGTTTTATAATACTTATTTTTGCTCTTTTAACTTATGCCCCAAATACCATTTTTTTAGAATTCTTCAGAATCTGCAGGTGAGGATGTACTCAATACAGACTTGCCATAAATAAAGCTGTATATACTTTAATACATAACTTTTAAAGTAAGGTATCTGACAGTACATTTAAGGATTCATTAAGATTACTTCAAATTTGAGAATTTTGATTCAATATCAATCATTCATAAGATCTATAACTGTTTTAATAGTTGTTATGAAGTTTTTCGTTGTTTGATTGTGTGATTTGAATCAAGGTGATAAGAGGTTTTACACTGTATTCTATATTTAAAAAACAAATAAATGTTATTTATCACATAATCAGCAGGAAAAAAAAATTATTGCATAAACAGAAAGAACTGCAAACTCTATTAATTACTTCCATTTCTCTTCATCATTTGATTCTCACATGAATCTCTTTTATACTTAATTCTCCAGTCTCAAAGAAAAAACAATGGATAAGCATGATATTACATATTTTCTTAAAAAAATAGTCCAAACTCACAGAAAGAAAAGGTTTGAAAACTATATTATTGGTAAGGTAATAATTAAAAATTTAAATGCAAAACGATGTGAATAAACAGAAAGATTCTCACTGCACATTTATTTAAAAAAGCTTCATATTTATTACATTATTTCTGGAATACAATGTGAATAAATGTACTACACAAAATGTATAGGTTGTGTTTGTCAGTGTGTGTGTGCATGGAGAGTGGTGTTTTTTATATTTTATTTCACACATACCCTGAATTATCAAGAGGATCATGGCCTCAGAAACATAAAGTTCTATCCAACTAGGGAAATTTAACAGGCGAGCCTTTTCAAGGTTTGGAGGTCTTTAATGACATCACACAAAATGGAATATATTTTTATGTTAATAGGGAGTTTTATACACATTTCATTCGAAAACTGTTTTAATCTAAATCTTTCAATAGAGATTTCAAGTACGACCACAAGTCATTTTCACAAATGTCAAAATTGTAACATTCAGAAAGAAACAATATCACAATCAACTGATAAGTAACTTCACATATTGCCTTCTCAAAATTCATGTCTTTACAATTAACCGTTAACCTCTGTAAAAAGTTGTATAAGGTCAAAATAGGTTCACTAGTAATTATCTAGAATACTGAACTACTAAAATATTGAAATATAGAAAACTTGGTTCAACTATTATTACAAAACATTCAATATTTGGTACAACTTATGGGCACATGCAAACATTAACTTAAAGAAAATAACAATTATTTTAAGAAAATAGTTGAAATTTCTTTTACATTAAAACAAAAGGTGTTAGAAAGATGTATTATTCTTTTCTAAATATAATTTACTTCCTTAAAAAAAATATTCATTACTTTTGCTAAAAATTATTTAATTTCTGAAGGTAAGGAAAATTAAAAGAATATAAATAAAAACATAACCTTACCTCTTGTAACTGCAGTTCCAGCTGTTCCAAAACTGCCAAAAGTAGAAGTGGTGGACGTAGCTGGAAAGCCTGTAGCGGCCCCCTGAGCGAATGCCATGAGATCAGTTTAAATTCTGTTAAAAATACAATCGAATACCGCAAATAATTAGAACGCAGTTTGAAGTTTTCGTAATCCACACTTGTCGCATGCCGCGCTCACACCACACCAAAAGTTTATATGGTTGTCAACACTGTTACAATATCCATCTGCCAACTCACCACACAAAATTCCCTATAAATTGAAACTGAATTGGCAGGATATTTCTGATTTTCCCAGCAACCTACAAAATGCTTTACTGTGTTCTTTGGTGAACCACAACGAAGGCCGTTTATTTTTTCAAGAAATCAAATCATATAAACTTGCGAACTTGCGAAAATATGTAATATTCTTTCGCATTATTTATAATCGTAACGTAGGTCTAATATTATGGTAAAACTGTGTAGATTTCTTACACCGTGTATAATATTACATAGTCCCACAAAAGTGATTCTAAACCGGCAACGTATTTCTCCGGGCCGGGATTCAAACCCCAGCTCATAGATAACGAGAAAAACCGACATCTTGACCACCCCCCAGGTGTAAAATATTTCTTTCACAGTGGTCACCAATGATTCAAATTCGTGTATTTCTGGGAATATTGTCATTTAGTTCAGTCGTCAGTAAGTATACTTATGAAACATTGGACAAAAATGACTTGCATAATAAACATTTTTCTTTATAACAGCACTCGCAGTGTGCTGTTTTAATGCAAAAAAATTATTAGATTTTCCTAGTTTTTATGTTGCAAGACCTTTGTAAATTTTACGCTGATCTCTCACATGAGTCATGCATTATAATATTTGCCCTGGGAAAGCTTCACCACCTTTTGATATAGAATAAAATAATATCTATATTAGTGTTACATATAGCGTTCAATCCTTTCGAATAATTGAAATAATTTTGTTTGTAGTACTTGAAAAAGACAAAATACCATTGTCGAAACGTAATACAATATAGGGCAAAACTGTTGTATGTGATAATGAATTATTAATTTTTAATTTCACACATTTAAGAAAAAACTTTTTAAGAAGAGGAAATTATGTAATTCTGCACGAAAAAATGGTGAATTTTCGGCAAAAAAACAAACAAACAAACTTATTACAGGGCCCTGGTAATGAAAAAGTGGATAAAGCTAGTTTCTGAATTTAGAACAAATTCTAACACGTGGTGTAGCCAGGATTCATGTTTTATGGATCCTTGATACCGAAGAATCGATTGACGGCAATACGTCTGTGCGTCCATCAGTGAACAAATCTAGCGGCTAAACCTTTCAGCTGATTTTCTCCAAAACTGATATTCTCCAATCGATCTGGCTGATGTCGTGCTCCCTTGATTTTTAAACCGATATTTAAAATTTGGGGGGTACTTTACATGGAGCCCCTATGACATTTTCAAAACAAAAGAAAAAAACGGCTATATCGATGATCAAATTTTGTTGTTAGATAGTCTAAATGACGTTTAAGAAAATAGTGCAGGCCACATGTTTGTTAAAAACCCTGATATTTCGACAACTGAAAAAAATCTATTTTTTTTCGGCGTCTTCCTACAAGTACAATTATGAAGATACATTTTTTCTTAATGAAATATTTTAATTAAAAACATCTTCAAATTAGGTAATGTAGAATTTTTCGAAAATATGGGTAGATTTTAAGTAATTGTGCGTCAAACTTCGTCACCTGCTCCGAAAATCCTGCGCTTCGTGATCGTAATTGTAGAGTATTTTGAGGCAGTTAGATGTTACGTAAATTAGAATGTCTATTATTTCATACTTGTTTGTTCGTTTATGACACTGAAGGTTTCATTATAAGTTTATTTATTCATTTATTTATTTATTTTACGTCAAAAAAACAGTTAAAAACTGCGTATGACGTGCTATGGGGAAAATACTTGTTTGTTGCACATTTTCAAAATTCTTAGATCCCTACACTAAGTCTAATACTACTTAAATTTTGAATTTTAAAAGGGGAGAAAAAACAAAAACTCCCATGTAATAAAATCTATTTTCAAGGATAAACAAGCAATAAATTTTGAATTTTGAAAGGAGAAAAAACAAAAACTCCCATGTAATAAAATCCATTTTAAAGGATAAATAACCAATAAATTTTGAATTTTGAAAGGGAAAAAAAAAAAAAACAAAAAAACTCCCATTTAATAAAATCTATTTTCAAAGATAAATAAGCAATAAATTTTGGCTCTTATTACTTCCTGCCGCGACAACATGGAAACGATAATTTAAATAATTGTATTTCCCACTGAATTCTAGAAAACGTGCACAGAAAATGAAGTTACATTTATGTCCAGAAGCAAACAAGGGCCATCTCAGCATTTGCTCAATGGATCAGGAAACTGGACGAAAACCTGATCGAGATGGGGTCATTGACCCGGAAGCTGCAGTACAATAGTTGTTACAAGTTGATTATACTTATTTATACAGTCCAAATGGTAAATAATGCATTATGTATCATTGTTAAAATTAATGTTCCTTTTCTTGTGATGCTCAGTATAGTCTCTAATTGTATAGAAACAGTTTTGCAGCAGAAACGATTTCACCTGGGATTTAAACTTTTCTATTGAATTTAATCGTTTAGTGTCATCTGGCAAAGTGTTGTAAAATAATGTACATGTATTGTATGTGAATTTTTTGTAATGAGCTGTGGATACTGTTACCTGATGAATATGATTTCTACGTCGAGTGTTATAGTAATCAGAGAGTATACTAATAGAGACGGCACTCAATGTTAATCCCAACGCTCTTATTCAAATTTCTAATTTTCATGGAGGGGGAAGCGCCATCTGGGCCCCCGTTTGAGCCAATAGCGTCGAAGGGCGTTCTACCAATGGAGGTGGCGCGTATTGACGACCGGGACATTTAAAATGAAGTTGTTTTCAAAATGGCGTCAAATGAATACATTATTTTTATGTAAAATACGCTAGGCAATTAAGAAGACTAAAATATTAGGATTTGGAATCATAAATCACTGAATACAATTTTTTACAAAATAAATGTGAGCAAGTAATCAGACATAAAGATTATTTTACTTTTGCCATTGACTAAATATTGAAACCATGAATTTAGACAATTGTCCAAATATAACTAGTGACCATTACTTCTTTAATATTGCATCATTATTAAAATGACATTCCAGCTATCAACACCTGTCAAATTTCAGCCTATTATCAAAATTGCTACTAAGGTACAATACAAATGAATATTATTGATAAGTTTTATAAATAAACAGGAAACTTGCATCTGCACAAACAGTCACAAAATCTGTCTTTTTTGCTTGCTTCTTCAAAAAGCAATATTACACATTAAACTGCATTACAAGAAACATGTTTTACCTCCTACCTAGTACAAGTGATGAACAAGTAAAAAATTACATGATTCTACTTCAACTTCATTAATCTCAAAGCAGAGTTTTTGGACTTGGTATGTTTCACTAATATTCGATATCACAGGCTACATATTTGTCCAAAAGCATGGCTAGTTGCTCAATGGATCGTGGATGAAAATCCAAAGGTCGATTTTATATCCAGAATTACTCAACATTTGATACAGATATTGAACAGTTTTTCAATTACTAAAAAAATATTTTCATGTCTTTCCCAATCATGTTATGACTATACTTTACAATTTCTGCAAAACAATATAACTAAATAAAGCACTTATCATACTCAGGAGATTATACCCAACAGACATCTCAAGAACCATCAGAAATATGTTTAGAAAATAGCTAATGCTTCCTGGTAAAAATGCCAAACTGTTATACAAAGACTTATACATAGTTCACAAGACAGATAGTGGGCCAAAAACACCTGAGATAAAAATTTACTGCAACAGAAACACCAAATGATTATCACTCAAAAATACAATTTGTTATTTATTAAATTGAATCCCAAAAAACTTCAATTTGGTACATGTCTCCAAGAAAGTGGTCCTGCAGTTTGGATTTACTAAATTACATGTAGTAACTGGAAGTGCTACAGAATAGTTACAAAGTTAAGTTTTCTAATTTCCTTTGGAGTGGACCGGCTCTACGGTCTTCCCTCATCCTCTTGCCAGCTGGCATCTATCGCCGCCCAAAATACATTTTTTTGCCATTTTCTCAACTCTTCGATTACCAAATAGTAGAACGAAATATTATTTTAAGAGTATTAAAGAAGGCTAAAACCTTGTCTTAAATAGCAAGTTCATTGAAAAATTTGAAGCCATTAAAAAAAAAAGGCGTTAAGCGTTACTGTAAATGCAAAATTGAAGCTCTTTTTCTCTGGAATCTATTTGAGTTTTCGAAAAACTTCATTTGAAGTAATTTGAAGAACTTCCACTCACAAATTCAATAATATATCCATTGAAATGTGCATATTACTGGCATGAGATATTGAAAGAAATAAAAACATTTGTGCAATTTTTGGGAAAACAAAAGAATACGCCAAAATGAACACTACATTATATTATATTAAACAGTACCATTACCACTATTCGTTGAAATAGTTTAAAGAAAGAAATTGAAGCCACCTTTGAGAAAATGGTGTTTGAGCTATTCTGAAAATGAGTAATTTTGAGCTCATTTGAATAAAAAAGTGTTGAGTTTTCAAGAAAATTTACTTGACATTATTTAAAGTGCATGTACTCATAAATATAATTTTGTCATTTTTAAAATTCCAAATAGTTCACCCACAATTGCACAAAAACTACTAATATTTACAAAACAATCTTCACACCTTAAATGAAGAACTA
Source organism: Teleogryllus oceanicus (assembly GCA_964035755.1). Taxonomy (NCBI): domain Eukaryota; kingdom Metazoa; phylum Arthropoda; class Insecta; order Orthoptera; family Gryllidae; genus Teleogryllus; species Teleogryllus oceanicus. The sequence goes on along the minus strand of CAXIVR010000008.1, from coordinate 106,110,614 downwards.
TTTATGCACATCAAATTTAATTCAAGGAAAAGTCTCTAACTTGAAAATTGGGCCTTTGCCACCTTTTTTAAGTATTTTACTCTGTTCTTACAAGAAATTAAACAAAAATTTGGTGCCATTTTTTGAGAAAATTCTGAATCATTTCTTACGGCTTCATATAAAGTTCCCCCAAAAACTAAGGAAGGTTTTTAAAATTTCTAACCTTCTACTAGATACATATTGACAGGGGTTTCTTCAATTTGAAAAAATTCTACGATGGTTTAGGCGTTATGTTTGTTCACATACTACAGACGTTTTGTTTCCAGTTGGTTTTTCGCATCAAGATCCACAAAACCGAGATTTTGACTACACCACGTGTTACAGGATTTTTCTCTTCATTTAGCAACCGAGAACTCAGGAGAAATGTTGTCACTACATGCCGAGCAGATCCTGCAAATGAAATAAGGATGTTTAATTAAATTAACAACGAAAAAAGTTTTCTTATTACACCTTCTAGTTGCTAATAATAATAATAATAATAATAATAATAATAGAAACGTACACCTTTGTTGTGTAAGCCTTCTATAAATGACCTGAGTGCACCTCCGGAAACTCAGGACCATCAGCAAAATTATGGGCTCGCATTAAGTGCTAGTCTGCCTGCTGCAGTGAACATTTCCAGCGTGAAGTGCTCCATACATACATATCTCAAGCTTATGAGAATTTTCCAAGGGCTAGATGCCAAAGTCGGGTCCCCAATTGCCTTTAACCATTTCATACACCTGTAATAAAATTAGTAATGTATTATTGAGCTATTATAGTTATATCAACATCACCTTAATGTTAATTATCAATTACATGATTATTACAGCAACCAGTGCTTTCATGACTTCAATACATTGGATGTTCATAATAATTGTGTATACAATATCCTCACATATAATTACATTATTTAAATTAATTTCATGTATTATTTAGTGACATAGTTTATTTACTATGTCACTAAATAGTACATGAAAAAATTGTTATAGAACCATGCTAAGCATTTCATATCGCTTACCTTTCAGGATCTCTTGGAAACTTAAAGAATTGCTGTTCACTCCTTCTATTTTGGTTGTATCGGCAATTGGGTACCCAACAACGCCTAAATTGGGGCATTTCGAGAAACACACAAACGCAGAAACACACAAACGCTAAAACACACAAAAGCTATGGCAAAACCGTTCAGATGAAACCGTTTCGTTTACACACAAAGCATGTTAATGATTGCCGGTTCTGTCCTGTAGATTTCGCGCGCCGCGCCTTTGGGCCTTCGACGCTATTGGCCCACGGAGGGCCCCGCATGGCGGAATTCGATTTCGAATTCAAAAGTTTGAAATTCAAATATATTTCAAATAAGAACAGGCCGGGGCCTATCTACTGGCAGAGGACTGATAGTAATAGACTTTGGCATTTTCTGAAAATATATTCCCGCCCTTGAGCAAGTCATTTTTTACAAAAACCACTGATTCGTAAATAAAAAGACACGGTAATGGTAGAATTCCTAGATTAATGAAGAGAGGTTTACATGAATCACGTGGGTGGGATTTGGTTATTATTCGTACAATTCGTTTTTGTAATCTAAAGTCTGGAGCTATAAGATGTATTCCCCCAGAATATTATGCCATATCTCAGGCGGGAATGAACATTCGCGAAGTATACACAACGAGCAGTATGAAGGCTGACTGAATTTGCAAGAATTCTGAACGCGTAGGATAATGAACTTAATTTTGTGTTCAATTGATTTAAATGGACGTTCCATTTAAGGTTTGACTGAATTGAGAGACCTAAAAATGTTGTTGCCTTAACATCAGTCAATGGTACACTGTTCATTTTCAATGGAGCACAGAATTGTTTATTTGAAATGGAAAACTGCATTAAAACCGTTTTCTTTTCGTTTACTATTAATTTGTTTTTTCGGAACCAGTTTATAAATTAATCTTTTAGAAATTACTTAAAACCTATTTGAAATAAATATTGTTAGCCTTCTGTCGCCTGCTCCCAATTTACGCAGTTGGATACTACATAAGTTAGAATTTATATATTATTTCATCATCATCATCATCATCATCATCATCATCATCATCATCATTATTATTATTATTATTATTATTATTATTATTATTATTATTATTATTATGTATTTATATTCTATTTATGCTATTTCATTTTAAATTGCGTACTTTAATTCTATTAAATGTAAAAACGAATAGATGAGCGATCATTGTTATTCTTGAAACCAATTGTTGCAAAACCGCACTGATAACAGACGCAATAATGACGGCGCCTTTCGTTCGTGGTAATATACACTAATGCTTTTATATATTTGTAGAATATTACTATACCATAGTGTTTAATAATTACTATTATATATTTTTCGATCTATTTGCATTTATTTGCCAATGCTATTAGTATCGTATCATTTCTTAACTTTTAATTATTTTACTTTCTCGCATACTGCTTAGGAAGAATATTGGGGTAAAAAACTCATCCCATATGTTCGTGAATAAACTGCACACCTTATACAATGAATTTAATGTCAGAAATATATTTTCATTTAAAGTAGTATTGAATAAAAAATCTATTGCTTGAAACTATTTAATTTTCGCGACATATGTTCCATGATTTCAAATGAGTTTTACAAAAAATAATAAATGTGATGTGTTAATTTGGAGAAAAAAATTGTAGTATAAATAATATTACATAATGATTACTAATGGCGAGAAAGTATGTGCTGTTTAGCACTACTCAAGCACTCGTCAGTCGGGAAGGCGGACGCCTTTCGAACGTTTCTATGGTCACGTGCGTTTCTATGGTCACGTTATTTTCTTCAGCTAACCGGGTTCATTTATGTTCTGGCTTCGCTTATCTTAGATGTCCCCATTAGCTTACACGTTATATCTTCGCTCTGTCTCAGCCCGACATCCGCCTTCCGAATTGTACTTTCTCTCTTGTACTTTCTCGCTACTGCTACCGCGGTAGAGAAAGTTATGTAATGCTGCGCGAAAAAACGGCGAAGTTTTGACAGGAGAGCTCTTATTACAGGGCCCTAGCGACGAAAAAGTTAATAAATCTAGATGCTAAATTTAGAAAAACATCGAAAATCAATTGACAGCAAAATCGTCGCTCCGTCCGTCTGTGAACAACGCTAGCGACTAAACCGTTCAACCGATTTTCTCCAAAATTAATATTCCCAAATCGATCTGACTAATGTCGCGGCCTTTTGAATTTGATTCCGATATTTTAATTTTTGGGGGGTGAGGATACTCTACATGAAGCCCCTGGGACATTTTCAAAGAAATAACTTCAACGTTTTTTATTAAACTGTCTTATAGAATAGTGTAAACTACGTTTAAGAGAATGTCGCAGGTCTCGTGTTTGTTGAAAACCCTGATTTTTCGAAATTTGAAAAGATTCAAAATATCCGGCGTCTTCCTACAACTACGAAGACAAACACTTTTTCAGAATTGCTCATGAAAAAATCTAAAAATAATGTCAAGTTTAATTTTTCTAAAAAAATTAGTATTTTTTGCAAAATTTTGTGTCAAGCACAGACAACTTCTATTATCTTAAAATAATTTTTTCCAAAAACGGCACATTTTTAAAATTAAATTTAGACCTTAGATATCCTAAATAACGCTTTAAAAATGGTACAAGTCTCATGTTCGTTAAAACATTGATTTTTCGGAAATGAAAAAAAAAAAATTCCGTGTCTTCCTACAACTACAAGTGTGAAGATACATTTTATTTCTTAATGTGTTCATCAGAAAAAGATCTTCATATAATGTCATGATAAATTTTTAGAAAATATGAGTATTTTTGGGTAATTTGGCGTCAAACTAAGTCACCCGCTCCGAAATTCCTGCGCTTCGCGAACATAATTTTGGATGTTACGTATGTTAGAATGTGAATATAATTTCATATTTCTTTGTTCGTTTCTTACATTCGAGCTTTTGTTATACTTTTACAAATTAATCTTTTAGTAGCTATTTAAAACCTAATTGAAGTATATAAAATAAAAATTGCTAGCCTTCCGGATATATCAGATTGAAATGCAACAATTCCGCGTCGCAATTCGCGAATTTATGTGAATTACGTCTCGTTGTTGTGACATAATTTAGCTGTATGAAAAGCAGTTATAATTTTCAAGTCTGTACGGATATTTGCTTGAAAACATTTAGTTTTGCGCCAGATGATCCACCATTCGTAATAAGTTTTATAAAAAATGATGAGTGAGACGTGTTAATTCGGAGAGAAATTAAGGTATAAATATTATTACATAACAATTATTAATGACGAGAAAGTACGTGTTGTTTTAGCACTACTTTATGTTTTATAAAACTATTTTTAGGCTAGTATTTTTTATAAAAAAAACTATCTTTATCATGGAATCAATATAGAAATATTATAAATTCTATTAGACAGTTACAACCTAGAAATAAGTATCACGTATGCAGTTACCAGTGAGTTTTTAATTTTGTATTGCTTAATGGCTCATCCTTTCCAAAATATATTTCTTTTCGCCATATCCTTAAACCGAAAAGTAATAATATCCAAATAAACTAAAAACGTTTTTATAAGTATACTTGACTTATTCAAGCAGCTACAACAATAAAATTCAATATTCAAGTAGTATATGGCTTAGGGTAGGAATCACAGAATTCTGAAAATGTGCAGAGAATTCACTTCTCTCCATAGTACGTCACACACAGCTTTAACTGTTTTTGACGAAAAATAAATAAATAAAAATAAATAAACTATCTATTGACTCTTCATTCAATACTTTTCAAGAATTGCATATGATCTCGTGTACGATCTATACAAAGCCACAAAATTCACAAATTTTCCCTAAAAAATGTCGAGACAATTTTTGTTTCCGAAACTTTTTCGAATAAAATAGAATAGTAAAATAAACTAGAGGTGCACAGAATGACACAGACTTTCTCGTAACCAATTTTTCTAATTTCCTCGGTGTGGACTGGCTTTAAGGTCTTGCTCCATTCTCTGGCCAGCTGCCATCTACCGTCACCGAAAGTACATTTTCTTGACATTTTCTCAACTTTTCGATTTCTTAATAGTAGAACCAAAATATGTCTTCAAGAAAATTAAAGAAGAGTAAATCCTCGTTCAAAAGAGAAATTTTTATTGAAAATTGTGAAGCCGTTTTTTAAGAAAACGTCGATTAAGAATTACTGTAAATGCGAAATTTGATGCTATTTTTCACAGGAATCTATTGAGTTTTCGAAAAACTTCATTTGAAATCATTTGAAGCACTTCCCCTTACAAATATAATAATGTAGACAAACCGATGGAAATGTGCGTATTAACGGCTTGAGAGATATGTTTAAAAAATACATTTTCGTAATTTTTGAAAAATAAAATAATACACCAAAACGACTGTTAGGTCATATTAAACAATGCAGTTAGTGCTATGAATAGGAAAAGTGTGAAGAAAAAAATTGGAGCCATTATTGAGGAAATTGCGTTTGAGCGTTTCTGAAAATGGGAAAATATGAGCATATTTTCGTAGAAAACTGTTGAGATTTCGAGAAACTTTATTTGACATTGTTTAAAGCAAACGTACTCATAAGTATGATAATGTGCAGAAATTGCCTCTAATGTAAATATTACTTATGTTGGAGACAAGTCAAAAAATTACATTTCTGTAATTAAAAAACAACAACAAAAGAATAGAGCAATATGACGTTTATATCGTCGTATAGGATATATTTGGACCTACCCCAATCAAAAATTTAAAGAAAAAATTTGGAGCATTTAATTTTTTTAAATTTTAAATATTGTACGCACTATTGCACGAAAACTATTCAAATTTTCTAAAAAATCAACACGGCCTTAAGGACAGAACTAATTGTGAACAACTAATTTCATTTGAAGGAGAAATCTCTGTAGTTGTAGAAAGACGCCGAAAAAATTCAAACTTTTCAATTTTCGAAAATTCAGTTAACCGTGAAAATCGGACCTATTCCACCTTACTAAGGGTCTATTACTCTATTGTTTCAAGAAATTTAAAGAAAATCCTTGAGGCCGCTTTGTAGAAAAGTTTTAAAATGCCAGAACCACTTCATTTAAAGTACCAGCAAAATTTAAACGGTGCGTCTGTGCTCTGAAGAGGCGACAAGGCCGAAGAAACCGCTGGCACTCAGCGGCATCCACACAGCGTGCGTTCTTGGCATGACTCGCTCCTAATGGTAAGAAAGGGACAGCCAAGGGCTCAGGTGCCGATTTCCCGAGCGGTTTCTTGACACGCTCGAAGCATTTCGAAGGTTCGGAGGTTGTGGACAGTAAACGGACAGAGTAAATTTGATGTGCGCTTTTGTTCATAGCACACACGAGTGATGGTGAGTGTACAAATACATAATAAGACTATATTAAGCGTGTTTTAAGTGTTAAAATTGCAATATATTAAGTATGTGATGGTGTCAAAGTTAACTATTGTCAGATATTTGGTAAGATATTCTGAAAAAATGTCACAGCAAACTTCAGGAAGTTCGTCTGTTGACAATGAGTGTATTGAACGGCATTTATTTAGAGAAGCCTTTTAATCGTCGTTCGTGTAACGAGAAATTGTAAAAATGAATGTGTTTCATGATATATAATTGTACAAACTAGACAAACTACATAATCGAAGATTGTATATAGTTATATAGTAAGATTATTTCTAAGGTCAGCGATAGCCCAGGGCTTGAAAGCAGTGAACACCACTAATTTTCCGCAGCATTACATAACTTTCTCTATAGTGCGTATATTACACCGTATATACGGAAAGCAACTAGAGGTCCTACATAACGGCACAGACGTTATCGTAGAAAGGTTTCCTAATGTACTTGATGCGGACGGGCTTTACGGTTTTCCCCCATCCTCTTGCCAGCTGCTATCTGTCGTCACCCAAAGCACACTTTTTTGACATTTTCTCGACTTTTATGTTTCCGAATAGTAGAACCGAAATTTACCTTCAATAATATTAAAGAAGAGTAAAACCTCGTCGTAAATAGAAATTTTCATTGAAAAATTTGAATCTGTTATTAAGAAAATGGCGATTAGGAATAATTCAAATTCGAAATTTGAATTTTTCACAGCAATCTATTGAGTTTTCGAAAAACTTCATTTGAAATTAATTGAAGAACTACCACTCACAAATGTACTAATGTACACAAATCGATGGAAATCTGCATATTAACGGCGTGAGACATATTTAAAAAAATTACATTTGTGTAAATTTGTTAAAAAAGAAAAGAATACACAAAAAAGAAGTTAACGTCATATTAAGCAGTGCAATTTCCACTATCCATTGCAAAAGTTTGAAGAAGAAGTTATGGCCATTGTCGAGAAATTGATTTTTGAGCATTTCTGAAAATGCGGAATTTTGAGCTCATTTTCACAGAAAACTAGTGTTTTCGAGAAACTTTAAAGGACATTATTTAAAGTAAATTTACTCATTAATATAGTAATGTGACGAAATTGCCTCTAATGTAAATATTACCGACGTGGGAGACAAGTTCAAAAATTACATTTTTGTATTAAAAAAATAAAAGAATAGACCAATATTTCGTTTATATTATCGTATGAGGTTCGTTTGGCACTAAACCTACCAAAAATTTAAAGAAAAACTTTTGAGCAATTTTTGAGAAAATATTGATTTTGTTATTTTTTTTAATTGCAAATATTGCACGCACTATTGCACGAAAACTACTAACATTTTCAAATATATGTACTTGACCTTAATGAAAGAACTTTACTGTGGGCAACAAATCTCATTTGGAGGAAAAATCTCTATCTTCAATTTCATAGTTGTAGGAAGACGCCGAAAAAGTGCAAACTTTTGCAATTTTCGAAAATTCAGAGTAAGTGAAAGTCGGACCTATGCCATGTTTAGAAGTGTATTTTACAGTGGCGGCTCGTGCTTAGGTTGCACGGTTGCACAACCCCCAAAAAATGAAAAAGGTCTCATAATATCTTAGGAATGTACATTTTCCTTTTAAAACATTTAATATTCAAGATATTGCAACAATATCCATGTATATGAAGTCATTTAGAAACTAAAGCGCATCCAACTGGCGCTCTCTCTGATGTCTGGTGTCTTGCGAGAATTTTCACCACGCTCTTGGTTATATTAACGGGCGTTACCCACGTCGTAAGCTGGCGGTAATAATTGGGGATACGGGATGAAGGCTCCGAGCCGCCTGGGGCTCAGTTCCGGTGGCCCCAAGTTCGGTTCTCGGCTTCGTTGTGACAGTGGCTCGATACTCTGGGCAAAGAGAAGGGAACTTGTTCCCGGCGCATGTGAGTGGCGCATTGTCGAGACTCCGGTACTAACCTGGATAGCTAGGAGCTCTGAGCTAGCAGGGCGGCCCTACCCAGGCATTGTATGGGGAGGTTGCCGTGAAGGTAAACTGGGTTCCGGCTGGATCCGGCCATCAGCCTGTCGGCGTTAACGCGTCGGCGAGAGGTGCGGGTAAAAGCCCATAGAGGCAAAGGTGCCCACCCCGGGGTCTTGTCCCCCTGATGAAAAGAAGCAGTGTGGGGTTGTAGACCACACGGGGGGTTACTAACTCTCTCACTCACTTCGATTTATCACGGGGAACAAACGGCCTTTTGGTTGGGCAACCAGGCAGGTGGCCCTGTCTAGCGCTGCGCGACAGGGGAATACACATATTCTGTCTTCGTCTGACTCACTGCAAACATAGGTTTATGATTTTTGCTGGTTATTGAAACTACACAAGTTCAGTCAATTATAGACGATATTCAATTAATTATTAATGATATTTGGAGAATTCGTTTTCATTTGATATTAGGTTTGTTGATTCAAAACGTACATTTGATGAGTTTTTTGTGTAAAGGTAGCCGTTCGGGGTGGAAGTCTCGGAGTGGAAGTACTGTCTCGTGGAAGCCAGAGTGGTTGCAGCTGGCCAGCGATTTGCGAACGCTCTTGTGAGTATGAATGTGTGTCGAAGATATTTCATTATTGGCAAATATACCAGGGTAATGAACTTGTCGAAATAAAATAATTTTATTGGTTCGAAACGTGTCGAGGAAATAGTGCTTGTTGCAATGTGCTCGAGTCGAATTTAAGTGTCCAGTGGAAATAAAAGCCAGAACCACGTGCGTGGGAGGTGTATATGCCTTACGCGGACTCGACGCATAAAATTATGTAAGTAGTGTTTCAATATAGACTTTTATTTCACTTAGTTTTAATTGATTTTAATTGCATACATTTTTATCACATATTCGTATTTTGAATTTTGGAAATTACATTTCCGGCAGTCCATGAAGGTGCAACTTCCCGTCTGTTGGGGCACCAGCCGCCACTGGTATTTTACTCTATTCTTACAAGAAAATTAAAAAAAAAATTAGGAGTCTTTTTGAGAAAATTTTGAAAATATCCAACGGGTTTCATGTGAAGTACCCTCAATTTTTTTTTAATGTTCCCCAAAATTTCAAAGCTTCAACTAGAGCGAGATCGACTGGGGATTCTTCAATTTGGAAAAGATCGTACGGATGATTTAGGCACTAGTATTGTTCACAGTCGGACGGACGGACGTTTTGAAAATAAACACTTTCTCGGTATCGGGGGACCCCAAAACGTGTATTTCCGTTGAAATCTCGAAATGGATTTTCCGCAGCATTACATAACTTTCTCTATTCTTCGTATATTACTATGCATATACGTATGTATACGAGAAAGTAAAAATGTAAGTGATGTTTCTTTTTTATAAACCAATAATAAATAATTATGAAATTTGGCAATTTATTTTGACCAAATATATTTATTGTAACAAATTGTATTACAAATGCTCTTGGAGTTTTTAAAACCCAAGTCAGTCATGCATGTACAGGTATCTTCACTTAGATGTTAAACTGGATCCATGTTTAAAAAAATCTTTATTGTCGTGAATAGAGTCGTAGTGCTTTCCAGAAACCAGAAGTCGTGTGAGTGCATGTTGGCGGCTCTCGTCTTGTATGTCATTCCTCACTTATCGCTGAGGCTGGCCAATCGACTTTGATCGTGCCACCCGCAGAGGCGACGGGTCACTGAGATGCAGACGCAGATCTGGATTGAACCGGATCAGGCCACGACGCCGGGCACGCGATCACTCGTAGAACAAGTTTCTAGGAGGTGTGATGAAACCCTGCGATGCATCCATACATCCATCGGATTTACGCAGCAAGTAGCCTGGCCTTGATTCGCATGAATGAGTCTTCAAACTAATAAACCCAGAGGATCAATTATATAATATATTTGTTTTCCTACATCAAACATGTTTGCCTTACACACCTGCAAACATTTACTTTCAAACTGGACAGACAAATGGTGCGTAACATGCCAAATTCATGGGCAAAAATAGCTTCTCTCCAAAATACTGAAACCGGCCTCTCTTATGCTTAAGTAACAATATTTTGGGCTATATAAAATTTACATTATTACATTACAAAAATTTATTTAATAATTTGTGGAATACCTAAGAATCAAATATCACATTAAATTGTCCCGGAAAGCACCGACAAGGTAGCAGTTTCCCACTCAGGAAAAGTTGACCAAATTATATCCGCTATTAAAACATCGATTGTCTCTCGTACTCATTTAGACATCTCAATCTTTAGACCTGCAATGACCTCTGCATGCCCTTTCTGAGGAGCTGGGAAATCCTCAACCAAAAATACACATAGTTGTGCATAGTCTAGAACAAGAGGGGGCAACTACATTTCTGGACCCTATTTTCCATTAAGCCTTTTTATTTACATATAACATATTTTACTAGAAATAAATAAAGCATACTACAAAAACAATGAAATTTTAACTTTAATTATGCAATGAATAAATGCAATTGATTTGTTGTTGAAGGATTTTTTAGGGTCACCAGATGGTTTGCAGAGCCTCTCAACCAAACGCTGTGTAGCTATTTCGCTAGTCGTCGCTAAAAGAGTGTGAAAATTAGATATTAATCATATTGACGGAAGTAAAATGTTTTATTACGAAGCACTACGGAGCCATTTCCAAATTCTTGGGGTGCTACGGCCGCCCGCTGAAGCCCCTGTCAGCACCATCCCATGCCTTTGAAAACTATTCAAAACAAAACAATAAGATATGCATTGAAACGAACGCCCTCAAACATGCCATGTGGTGTTTTACAGGAATAAATAACCAAGAAAACGAAAATAAGAACATTGAATATAAACAAACCTGCCTATGCATTCCATTCCTCTCTCTTGGGATGCCTTGCAATACATATATTTTCTCTTGGCTCAGCAGCCCTAAACAAAAGTACCGGAAATTGGGGTGACTGGACATTCTCTAATATCTTATTTTAGTGACGTTATAGTCACTGTAAATGAAATAGAGCAGTGATTCCTAAACCAGCCGCTAGAATGTGTCTCCGCGAATAAAAGTGATTCTTAGACATTACATAAATATCCCACCTTTCTCCGCACTTACTTTTACCATAACTTGTGTTTCATGGTTTCATGAAATTATTGCAGAACTTTGTGTACAGCACTTACTAGATACATCATTTAGTTATGAAGTTATTTTGTTTTTGGGTAAGTGCATATATTGTGATAACTGAGTGATAACACAGGCACACACAAAAAATAGTTGTCAGACCCAAAGAGTTGACACATGTTTCTCTATGCATTTCGACGTGCTGAATTCGAATCTGAAGCCAGAATTGCACCGCCACCATCACCCTCCATTTTTATCGGGGGAAAAAAAAAAGTGACGTTCTGTGTGTGTGTGTGTGAGTGTGTGTTCGCGCGTGTGTGTGTGTGTGTGTGTGGAGAGGGGTGTTCTTATCGGACCCAAAGGCTTGACGCATGTTTCTCTATGTATTCGACGCGCTGAAGCCGAATCTGGAACCAGAATTCCACCATCACCCTCCCATTTTTTTAAATCACGAAAAACTACCGTGAAATTGTACTTTTTTTTTGTTTTGGGGGTTGTCAGACCCAGAGTTGATTCATGTTTCTCTATATATTTCGTATGTCGACACGCTTCTTTTTGTGTGTCTGTGTAATTTATGTAATTAAAACTTTTTGTTTAGCAGTTGATTTATTAGTGAAATGTTGAGCAATTGACTTGAGGACAGTGTTTTATATTTATTACAAAGCACTCACAGGTAACAGACGCCACCACCATACAAGAAAAAAATAAACAAAAATAAAAGCACCTAAGATGCAGTTCAGGAGGAAATCACCCAGTTCTTCCTCAACCAATCCAGGAGGGATACACAGGACCAATCCAGGAGGGAAAACAGGCATCTCCAACTCTTAAGATTTACATTGTAGACTTGAAGTAATAATTCCCTGTAATTATATTTGTAATAAAAACTAAATTTATTTATTTATACCTTCTTTATTTGTTCTCAATTATTTCCAGTGGAGCGAGACCCTTAAATATTTATTAATGTTTCATCGTGTGTCATCGTTAAAAGTGTGTCGTATGAAGAGGCGATCCAAGACATCTGCAATTCACGTGCATATATATATATATATATATATATATATATATATATATATATATATATATATATATATTCCACAGTTTTACATTGTTAATAAACAACTTTGTGTTACCCAAAAATTCTAATACTTTACGTAATTTTAATTTTATTTTTCAACTTGTTTTCCGATCTTCATAATCCTTATCTGTTAAATTTTTGTCTTTCAAAAGTTTCTCAATTTCTCTCAACCGGTTATGTTTAGGTCTTCCCCTTTTCTTCCTTCCCACAGGAAACCATTCTAAAACTATATTTGGAATTCTATTTTCTTTCACTCTTTTAACATGACCAAACCATTGTAATTGTTTATATTGAACTGTTTCTAAAATTGTATTATTTTATTCACTTTTTGTCTGATTTTTAAATTTCTTATTTTATCTAATTATGATATTGTGTATGACTTTCTTAAAAACCCATTTCTGTTGCCAGTAATTTTAGTTTTAAATTTTTATTGAATTTCCAAGTTTCTGATCCATATGAAACAGTACTTTCTACAATAGATTTATATCCTTAATTTTTTTTTTTTTTTCCTTTTTTTCAAATATTTATTGTACAACATTTATTTTTTACTTTTCCATACTCTAAAATCAAATATGCATTTTTTTACTTCGCACCCATATAAAAATGTCTTTTCCATATTAATTTTTTGTCTAATTTTTCGTAATTTCTAATAATTTTCTAAAAATGTATTCCACAGATTCAGCATCCTGTGTTATTAATACCTGGTTATATGCAAATAATAAAGTGTATATATTTTTATTTCCTATAGGAACACCCATTTTTTCAATTTTCTTTTTCCACGCTTCTAGCGATTTTTGTAAAGATATTTTAAATTAAGTTGGCGACAAGCTGCACCCTTGACGCACACCTTTGGTAAAGAAAATTGAATCTGAGAGATTTCTGCATATTTGGACCCGCGAAATAGCACAATCACATACATTTTTTATTGCCATCAAAATGTTTTCATTTACATTTATTTCTCTCAATATTTCCCATAATTTTTGTAATGGAATACTATCATATGCCTTTTCTAAATCTACCAATATACAATTATATTCCCATACCCATATACCCATACACACACATACACACAGTTACTTGGTCGAATGTTATTCCACCACGATTGATAGCATGTTATTAAATCGATCCTGCCACCCTGTCCGTTTGCCTAACTTACAGAATGACTATGCATCGTGAATGTTTATCATAAGAGCTTTCCATTGACCTTCTATTAAGATAGAGATGATGAGAGTTGTTGCTGCTCTTCATGCAATATTTTAGGTCGTTATACTTTTACATAAGTCTTAAACAAATTAACCGATATCGAACTTTGTTGAGGGCAGTGAAACAGTGAGATATGTTTTTCTTGTAAGGCTCGAACATATCAGGTGATAATTTGCAAGCTACTGGTGCAACAACATACTCGCATTGGGAAAGGTTATGTAATATTATAATTCTGCAAATGCTGTCCATACCAACACACATCGGACATGACTTGTAAAACTCCTTGCCAATCTATCGCGCGAGGCGCGAACATGTAATTACATCGACAACCATAAATCGATGCCATTTCTTACTTATTAACAAAACAAACAAATATGAATAAATCGCAATAATTTGTAACAGTAAGGCCTGGTACATACAAGTAAGAATAATTTCCACAACCTTGCCTCAATTACTTTAAGAGACTTCCCAACTGGAAGGATCATGAATCTGCGAAATGATATATGAGCTTGTGAATCCAGAAAAAGGAAGATAAAAACCTATCGTCTTTTATCATTTAAATAATGTGTTTGGAACCTCTACAAATGTTTATACAAAACTAATTTCTTTAAAACTACATGCAAACCAATTCAACTTCTCAAAACTGCGTTCCATCCAGCGAAAAATGATTTCGCTTAACAATTATACCAATGTTCGTACCTTAAACTACGATCTCAGAGCGTAGTAATACCTGACTGAAATTATGGAACATTATGTACACACCTTTCCGACTCTTTGCTAATTGCACGTGGAATCCCTCAAGGATCAATTTTAGGCCCTATTCTCTTCCTACTATACGTAAATGATATGTCTCGACGATTAGAAACGGAAGAACAATTCACTTTGCGGATGATATGAACATTCTTGTAATAAACCAAAATTAGTACAATATCAGATTTTCAAATTGGTTCCGTAATAACAAATTAATAGCAAATGAAAAGAAAACGGTTTTAATGCAGTTTTCCATTTCAAATAAACAACTCTGCACTTCTTTGAAATGAACGGTGTACCATTGACTGATGATAAGGGAACACAATTTTTAGGTCTCTCAATTTAGTCAAACCTCAAATGGAACGTCCATTTAAATGAATTGAACACAAAATTATGTTCATTATGCTCCGCGTTCAGAATTCTTTCAAATTCAGTCAGCCTTCATACTACTCGGTGTATATATTTCGCGATGTTCATTCCTTCTGAGATATGGCATAATACCATGGGGAAATCCATCTTATAGCTCCCAGACGTTTAAATTACAGAAAAGAAGTGTACGGATAATAACACAATCCCACCCACGTGATTCTTGTAAGACTCTCTTTATTATTTTAGGAATTTTACTTTTTACCTTGTCTCTTGATTTACGAGTGTTTTTTGTCAAAAATGACTTACTTAAGGGCGGGGATATATTTTCAGAATACGCCGATGTCCATAACTTATAACACACGACGTAGAAATCATATTCATCAGGTGACAGTATCAACAGCTAATTACCATACATTCACGTACAATACATGTACATTATTTTACAACGCATTGCTAGATGACATTAAACGATTAAATTCGATAGAAAAGTTTAAATCCGAAGTAAAATCGTTTCTGCTGCATAACTGTTAGAGACAATACTGAGCATTAAAGGTCATTAATTTTAACAGTGATATTTAATGTATTATTTATCATTTGTACTGTATGACCTGTAACAAGTATTGTACAGCAGTTTTCAAGTCAATGACCCCCATCTCGATCAGTTTTTTCGTCCAGGTTTCCTGATCCTTTGAGCAAACGCTGAGATTGCCCCTTGTTTTACTTCTGGACATAAATGTAACTTCATTATCTGTGCACGACTTCTAGAATTCATTGGGAAATATAGTTCACATTATCGTTCTACATGATGTCGTTGCAGGAAGAATTATTCCTTGACGAAGGCCATGATGAGGGATAAAAGCCCAAATTAATTGCTGATTTACCCTTGAAAATATATTTTATTACATTGGGCGGATATTTTGTTAACAATCCTGGCAAAAAACGCTCATTTTCTTTCTATATTCAAAATTCTAGTAGTATATGCTTAGGGTAGGGATCACAGAAATTTGAAAACGTGCAGAGAATTCACTTCTCTCCATAGTACGTCACACACAGTTTTAAACTGTTTTTGAGGTAAAATAAATAAATAAAAATAAATAAACTATCTATTGACTCTTCATTCAATATTTTTCAAGAATTGCATATGATCTCATGTACGATCCATATGAAGCCACAAAATTCAGAAGTTTTCTCTAAAAATAGACCTACAAATAGACCTATTTTCAAAAAAGCAAGAACAACACATACTTTCTCGGTTTGTCTTATATGGATATGTACTTCGTTGTATTTATTGGAAATAGCATCCAACCAACTCTTCAGTTGTCTCGCGAAAGATCCTCTTCAGAAAGGAAGTGCTGTAAATTGGAATTTGTAATTTTCGGAGAACTGCAACATTCGAAAGTTCACAGGTTTTAATGGTAACACAAGTCAACAATGAAAAATCATTAGAAAAAAATTATGTGTGATTTTTTAATGTATCACGCCCTGATTTCCAATACGTATTTAAAATTCTCTATGACATCATTTTCGTGATAAGATGATTTTAGTATTACAAATGTGCAAATTATTCCCCAAAGTAAGGACTTACCCAGTCAACAATGAAAAATCATCAGAAAATAAAATATGTGTGATTTAATAAGTGTCACGCCCTCATACCAAATATGTTCTTAAACTTTCTCCAACAAGAATGGTTTCTGAGATAGGACGGTTTTCATACGGTGACTGCGAATAACTACAGCAATGTCGTTCCTTTAGGAACTGCTAATGCTTAGAATGAAATAAGCTTCTGTTTTGACTAGTGTATCTAGGAAAGAAATGCTGTTTGGGATATGATTCGTTCACGCGCGCTGTCGATTTCGAAACTGAGTCACACGCGACAACATAGTGTGCGCGACCGTCGCAGTTTCCCGCGGGAATTGACGCTTTGCTACGCGGTTCCACGTTGACGACGAGGCTCGAGCCTTGGGCCCTCGCGTTAACATCATCGAGTCAGTCCATCGCATTTTTTGCGAGCCATGGTGGGCGCAGCTGACGCCCTTTACCGCGTAAAGTGATGCTTCGCTACATAGTTCCAAGTTGAGGATGAGGCTCGGGACTTCGGCCCTCGCGTTACGGAACATAAAACACCCTTGAGTCATTCCAACGCATAATTACCGACGCATTTAATGCGAATACACCTGAAAATAATTTGGCGAGAATATTTCCTTAATGTTTTCCAGGAAAGCCTCCATTTTCTTGCATCCTGTTTGCCCCACAAAGTTTTCCTCCATGGATACTCCCGCGTGAACGAATCGTACGCGTCCGCGCGCGTAAAAGAATCGTATCACAAACTGTATTTCAACCAAAAGATTAATAATCTATACTTCACTTGTGCACTAGGAAACGAAGACAAATTCTGGGTTCCCCAGGTTATATGCTCAGCGTCTTCGAATGGTTTGCGTGACTGGTTGAATAAACGGAAACTATCAGTGCCATTTGCAATATCAATGGTAAGGCGAGAGCCAAACAACCATGTTGATGTCTGCCATTTTTGATGCAACACTATTGAAAACAAGCACAAAATTATATATTTGGATATATAATTTTGGAAACCAATTTTGATACAAAACTCTTTAATCAGCAGGAGTTAAATCATCTCACCAGAAACCTTTCACTCTCAAAAGAAAAGCGGAAATTCTTGATTCAAGATTTCATTTTAATGGAAGATGCTCGAATCTACACTATTGTTGAAGGAACCGTGAATAGAAAAACTATTTTACAGTAGATGGACCGATGGTGTTTTGCAATGACATTCACAGACTTCAGTGAACTGCAACAACAAACATAACACATAAGATTAGCGACTCTTTATCGACTCTTCCCGGTGGAGTTTGAAAGCATTTCTTTTGCACAATGGTAATATAAAACCTTCAATTCCCATTGCACATTCAGTGCACTTAGACGAAAACTATGAAAAGATGAAGGAGCTACTGGAAGCTATTAATTACAGTGAAGCCGGCGGCGCTAGCCGAATGCGCTACGCTCCGTGAAGTCACGAAGGTTAAGCGCATTCGAGACTCGCGGGTTCGTGGTTGGGTGACCGGCCAGGAACCCCGGGATCTAACGGCGTCGAGCCCCTGGCCGAAGGGATAAAAGGCACTGACTGACTGCGACGTGACGAGACTGGACTAATATTAAAAATAATGCCCATTAATGGAGGATTACTCCCAAGGGCAAAAGCGCTCAACGCCCCTTAAGGGGCTTGGAGACGCGTTGCGTCAAGGAGTGGACGCAACAAATTAAAAAAAAAAAACACCAGAGGAAAATTTGTAGAAATCTAAAAGACATTGGTATGTTGAGTATGCAAGAAGGATTTTCAAAATTTTGCTGCTTTTTGTTTGTGGGACATTCTCTCTATATCAGAACATTAGAGCAAACAAGTCTGCGAGTAGGGTTTCTTATGAGCCTGGAAAACACTGTTCTCATAGTTTGTCGCGTTGATCCCAATGAATGAAGGAATCTTCGCGGGATCCCAAATCTGAGAGAGTTTGAAAGATTCGTTCACACCATAGACATATAGTACTATATGTCTATGGTTCACACAAACGATGACTCAAAAAGTACACGTTTTCAGTGGGTGTATAAACATTTCTTAGTGAGAAACAAATATTCAGATTTTCGTAATGAAATCAAGTAATATTTGAGTTCATTTCAAAAGCTGGGCTGTAGAAAGTCAGTAAAATTACACTTTCTACCCTGTAATTTAGAGGAGAGTGTATTGAAGTTCTACTAACACAATTTATAAGGAAATGAAATAATGCCGATTATTAATGTAATAAATATTACATTTATCGCTGTGGTAGAAAAATGATGGGTGATGGCGAAAATATGAACACAAAACCGTAATCTGTGTTAAAAACTGGTTGAGAAAAATACGCTCGTATTCCTGATAATTACAATAAGTTTCATTTTGTAGACCTGTATAATCGGACTTGCATCACTTGTGAATGCAAGTGAATTTTTTCTACTTGAGGATATTAGTATGGGCATGTTAAGAAAAAGAATTTCTTTGTATTTACGACAATCGAACTGTTGAATTGAATGTGCCTTATTTTACGTGGCGAGACTCAGGCCATGAGGCCTGCTCTTCCGCCTGACCACGCAAATTTCGCTACGCTCCTTTCACCAACCATGGGAGAAAGAAGGTATTACTTGGGCGACGAAACAGGCAATTTGAATTTAGCTCAGAGGCGTCATTTAGGCAGGAGGATCTTTTACGTGCAGTAAATCTACTACACGGGACAGCCGGCTTTGCTTCCCCTCCGAAGGAAGGCGTACGAAGGATTTTTTCGCCCTTAAAAATCCACGGCTTCGATCGAGTTTGAACCCGCAAACTTGGGTATAATAGTCCAATTCGCTAACCGTTACACCATCGCCGCCGAAGGAACTGTTCACATTGACATTTCAGAAAAAAATCCAAAACTAACGAAAATTATTAATATGTTGGAAGACCGACATGATTTAATATTGGAAAATAGATTGCCCTGGGAAAGCAATTTCTATCTT
This sequence comes from Teleogryllus oceanicus, assembly GCA_964035755.1. Classification (NCBI taxonomy): domain Eukaryota; kingdom Metazoa; phylum Arthropoda; class Insecta; order Orthoptera; family Gryllidae; genus Teleogryllus; species Teleogryllus oceanicus. Next base: position 106,091,199 of record CAXIVR010000008.1, on the reverse strand, counting down.
GAATATTATGGGCACATGAAACATTCGAATATCTTTTAAAACTTTTTATCATTAAACTAAAGATTCCCCGAAAAAATCTTTATCTTCGACAGTGTAGTTATAGAAAAGTGACGAATAAGTTTTGAACTTTATCAATGTTTGAAAATCTGAAAGTTCAACGAAAATGGGACTTGCAGAATTTTAATTAGCGTACTTTGCTTTAAACAAGAAAAAACTAATCCAAAAAATAAAAGCAATTCTCGGGAAAAGTTTGATAATGTTGAGCTTTAAGTAGTGTCCCTCAAAATCATAATACTCGTATCAGTTTCAAATTCGCATATCCTAGAATTTGACCTGATCGATCGAGGCATGTCAATTTTGGAGAAAATCATTTGAACGGTTTAGGCACTAGTGTTAACCCAGAAGGAGAAATAGATTGACGTTTTACCGTAAGCCAGATTTACCGTAAACCAGTATTAAGGATCCACAAAACGAAGACTCACTCTACTAAACGTATTAAAGGAAGTTATTTTAGTTTCTCACTACCGCTTACGCAATAGGGTTATGTTACGCGCGCAATAGGTTACGCGCGGGTTTTTGTCCAGTTTCCCTGATCCATTGAGCAAATGCTGAGATGGCCCCTTAATTTGCTTCTGGACGTAAATGTAGCTTCACTATGTGCACGTGTTGTTGAACTTTCCTTTTGCTTGTAGTGGTAGTAGAGCTTAGGGTCAGTTTCTATTTTGTTAACAATACAGAAAAATCAAATCTTTTTGTTACTTTGCCGTTAAAAATAAGTTTTCTATAATTTTGCAACAAAAATATCTAGTTTTTGAAATGTTAATCCCTCGCTTTTTAAAATTTATTATTATTATTACTATTATTTTTCCTCTTTCAACTATTAATAGCTAAATTTTTGGGAAGGGATTCTGAAACTCAAGAAAGCGTTCGCAGATGATTTTCTCCCCCATACGTCACATACAGTTTTTGAATGTTTTTGACTAAATGCATAAATAAATAAATAAATAAATAAATAAATAAATAAATAAATAAATAAATAAATAAATAAATAAATAAATAAATAAATAAATAAATAAATAAATAAATAAATAAATAAATAAATAAATAAATAAATAAATAAATAAATAAATAAATAAATAAATAAATAAATAAATAAATAAATAAATAAATAGAAAGTTATGTAATGCTGCGGGCGAAAGTGGCAGAGAAACTCTTATTGCCGGGCCATGGTAGCGAAAAAGTGGGCAAATCCAGATTTCGAAACAAATATCCTCTAACACGTGATGTAGCCAGAATTAATATTTTTTGGGTTCTTGATACCAAAAAATCGATTGACGGCAAAACGTTTGTCCGTGTGTCTGTGAACAACGCTAACGGCTAAACCGTTCAGCCAATTTTCTCCAAAATTGATATTCCCCATTCGATCTGACTGGTGTCACTGTCCCTTGAATTCGAAACTGATATTTTAATTTGGGGTACTTTACATGAAGCTCCTGGGACATTTTCAAAACTTTAAAAAAAATGGCTCCATTGTTTTTGTTTAATTTTGTTGTTGGATAGTGTGAAAGACATTTAAGAGAATAGCCCGGGACTCATTTTCGTTGAAAAACCTTGATTTTTCGAAAATTACATGTTGAATATTCTGATTTTTGTAAATTGCAAAAATATTCAAAATTTTTGCGGCCTCTTCCTACAACTAAAATATTAAAGAGAGATTTCTCCCTCAATGAAAGGTGTTCCTGTGACAGCTTTTGAAATAAGCAATGTGCATTTTTTCGAAAATTTTAGTATTTTTTTGCGTAATTTTGCGTGAAATATAATCAATTTTTAATTTTGTTTAAACAAGTTTTTTCTCCAAAACAACGCTGATAATTTGGGTTACATTTTGACCTCGGATAGCGTTTAGGACTTTTAAGAGAATGGTGTAGGTCTCACATTCATTGAAAATTCAATTTTTTTTAAATTCCAAAAATTCAATTTTTTCGGTCCTTTCCTGCGACTACGATTGTAATGATTTTTTTTAGTGAAATGTGTTCATATAAAACAGTTCTTCAAATTAGGTAACCTTGCATTATTCGCAAATATGAGTATTTATTTGGTAATTGAGTTTTTTTATGAATTTTTATCAAAAATAGTCGCCCCTTCAAATTTCCTGCGTTTCGTGAATGTAATATGTGTTTGGAGGGAGTTGGATGCTACGTAAGTTAAAATTTGTATATTATTTCATATTCCTGCATTCGTTTCATATATCCGAGCATGTGTTATTCCTTAACAAATTAAGCTCTCAAAAATTATTTAAAATCTACTTCAAAATCCCTTTTTTGTCCGTTTTGCGAGGAATGAATTTGAATTCCTAATGTATTGATGTATTTTCTTTCAAACAATCCGCATAGCTTAATTGATATTCGCCCAATTAAGTTTTCTGTCTTAAAAACACTATTTAAATGTAATATGAAAGAAAAATTGCTAGCCTTCAGAAAATATCAGATTGGAATGCGACAATGGCATGATTTAGTTGTATAAAATGCCGTTATAATTGTGGAATTTGTGTTGATATTTGCTTGAAAATATTTGGTTTTCGCACCTAATGTTCTACGATTGGTAATGAGTTTTACGAAAAATGATGACTGAGATGAGTTAATTCGGAGAGAAATTGCGGCATTAATAGATTTATTTATTTATTTATTTTACGTCAAAAAAACAGTTAAAACTGCGTATGACGTGCTATGGGGAAAAGTGAATTGTGTGCACATTTTCAAAATTCTGTGATCCCTACACTAAGTCATATACTACTTAAATTTTGAATTTTGAAAGGGAAAAAAACAACAACAAAAACTCCCATGTAATAAAATCTATTTTCAAGGATAAATAAGCAATAAATTTTGGCTCTTATTACTTCCTGCCGCGACAACATGGAAACGATAATTTGAATAATTGTATTTCCCACTGAATTCTAGAAGACGTGCACAGAAAATGAAGTTACATTTATTTTACGAATTTACGAAACCATTACTAAGGGAGAGAAAGTATGTGCTGTTTTAGCACCACTAGTTTCTACATATAAGAGCAAGAACTATCTACATTCCCGGTTTTACATAACGGACCCATCAAACGATGTTTCACTTCTACTGTAAAAAATCTGAGAAACCAAACGATATTGGTTTCTCCGATCAACATCAAAGTAATGCTTGAACAGTTCCCTAACAATCACGCCATTGACCGCGTGCGATCTTCCTTTTTCTTGCTTGTTCTTTTCACCCCTAAGTATAGGGGTGAAAAGAACAAGCAAGAAAAAGGAAGATCACGCGCTTACACTTACACTTACACGCTTACACTTACATGCTTACACTTACACGCTTACACTTACACACCACACGCTTACACTTACATGTACTACCCTACAACACATGCAGGATACCAGTCTGGAGCTTAGAGTTCGTCCCGGCAGAGGCGAGGCCTCGCGGGTTGGAGATAACTGATTGGGGAAAAACCCGCTAGCCAACGAGTGGTCGGCGCCGGATCTTTCTATCCAGCAATGGAAGATCACCGCCCCCCCCCGTGATAAAAACTCGCACAACACTTACGGGACTAATGACTTAAGCATTTGACGTGCCTGGAATCACTTATCAATCAATCTTGTATAATATTCTTAACCCATTTAGACCCGCTGTTCCCATATAGGAACAGATTTCCATGCTCTAAATACCAGGAAAAATTAACTGTATTGTTGCATTACGAAGCGATAGCGTATTATTTGTTTGATCTGTGAGCGATTATTTTAAAGCAGTAGCGCATGCAATTGCAATTTGAATGGCTTCAACGAAAAGGTATGTGTTTTACGCACTTTTTTATCGTGTTTGTAAATGAATCTGCATCTATTGGTATCTCTATAATACATTTTACATTCATTTAAATTATGATTGTTGAAATGTTCAATTTGTAAAATTATAAATATGCAAATTAGAATGATCCCGAATGGTAACAGCGGAGCTTAATGACAGGGTATAAAATGTTTCTTAGATTGGCTGTAAACGAGATCGCAAATCTTTTGGCGGATGAAAACGATATTTTGGAAGGTGTTATTGTTATTTTACCATCCGAAGGCGATATTTCTGAAAAAGATGAAACTGAACTGGATTGTTTGTCCGAAAAACAACTTTTATCACATGCCTAAGGTAATGTAAAGAAAATAGTATTAGGTGAGGTGGTGAAAGAAGTTGTTGCCGACAGTTTCAAATTCAGAAGTAAGCGACTCAGAAAATCTGAAAAAAAGAGAAGAAAAGAAAAATAAGAAATTGAATGAATGAAGATAAAAAGGAAACTACGGTCACAGAATGGGAAATTTCTAATTGGATTTTGAATTTTGATGAGGATCCTAGAAAGCTTTTTAAGATCCTAGAAAGCTATATAATTCAATGATATAATTCAAATGATTTGTGATTCTTTCAATTTATATAATAATAATAATAATAATAATAATGTCTTTATTTCTGGCGAGGCTCAGGCCGTAAGGCCTGCTCTTCCGCCTAACCAGTTAAATATTTACATTTACATAATTACAATTCAGGCATTCGGGCGGAAATAGTGATAACTGACATTTTACGTTACTTACGAAATTGCAATGATCGTAGTAGCTAACGGTGATGTGCTACGCATAACTAATGAAACCAGGTGTGAATGTATTTTCATAGTCAATTTTCATAATTCTAAAGCTAACATGGCATTAAAAATCCATGATTCTATTTACAAGAGGGCGTGGTAAATCAATAATATTACCTTCCAAAATGCCAGAAATTCTCCTATATCCGAATGCCTCAACTGTGAACAAATTTAAAGAAGGAGGGAAAATTTTACATTTATTTCTGGGATGCAAGACTAGGGCCATCCCGGCATACGCCTTAAGCGATTGAGTAAACCAGGAAAACCTCAATCAGGATGGCGGCTTAGGGCCGTAACTCAAGAGAAGAAAATACGAAGACTAAAGGAAAAGTGAAAAGGCAGGATGAAGAATAGAGGAGTTAGAATGAATTAGGAAAACTGGGGAAAGTGGGGAGAGGGGAAAATATTATAAATATAACATTATTCATGTACATAGATGTAGTTTTCGTAGGTTGGCTATTGGCAGTTGGCTGAGAGTCTACAAGATAATCTGTAACAGAGAAAAAACAGGAACAGAAAGCAGGCAAGTGAACAAGATGAACACAAATGTAGCACGAAAATATTATACATTACAGTGTGAAAATGCATGAAGGTCTTATTATTTAGTATGTAATATACTTGTTTTGAGGCATTTGATTAGACAGGATGATATGTTAGGGCTTTCAGCGATAGCGTAAAAGGAGGAAAATACAGGAGAAGAGCTTGACGTCTTTAAATGTAATCGAATTTGATCAGTGATGATAGCGGACGTGGTGTTTAATTAGGGGAAATGTGTGAAAATGGGAATAGGGGCTTGTGTTATTTTTAATTAATCGTTTTGATCCAGTCACTGAGTTGGGTTTAAATTTTCTGAAACCACAAATTTGTTTTAGATATGTGGGTAGAGAGTTCCATATTCTAATTACAGTGACAGTAAATGACTTACTGTAGGATACCGTGTTGTGCCGAGGTATGCATAGTAATCGCGAGGAACGTGATCGTTCCAGCGTCAGCATTTAAAGTTGTGCGATAAGTGCGTTTGATAGCTATTATTCAAAATTTTATGGAGTAGGAGGAGGCTATGTAAAGTTCTCCTTTTTTCGATTGAGAGAATGTTTGTTGGACCGTAAAAGTCCGATACATGATCGTATTTCCTAAGATCGAATATGAAACGGATGCATGCATTTTGTGCTATTTGTAATTTGCGTTGTTGTCTATATATATTCCTAAGTTCTTACATCACTACACCAGGGACAGGAGAGTTACCAATGCTAATTTTCCCGGTAGGGAGATTTCTCCAACTTGTTCAAAGCGTTGCAGAGCCTATCACTAAGCACTGAGACTTCATTGGATTTAATAGGAGACCAAGGATTCTGCCCATTTATTGAGAGAATTTAAATCATGGTTTATTTTCTGGGCTAATGAGTTTAACTCGATGGGTATCCACTTACATAGATCTGAAGGTCGTCAGCGTACATTTGTGCTCACAGTAACTGAGGCATTGTCCACGTCATTTACATAAATTAAAAATGCTAAGGTCCTAGAACTGTTCCTGCCAATACCACGGAAGTTTTAACGGCAGAGGATTGCTTTTCATCAGATACAACAATTTGTTGTCGATTTGAAAGATATTGAGTAAACCATCTTATTGTGGGTTTAGCGAAACCCAATATTTTCATTTTTTCAAGCAAAATTTCGTGGTCGACCGAATCAAATGCTTTACTAAAATCTAGGAGAACAAGTATTGTTATTTTGCTTTTGTCAATGGAGGATCGAGCTTCCTCGATAATATTTAGGAGGGCAGTTCCTGTGTTTCTACCTGATCGAAGCCGTATTGTTGATCACATATCAGATTTTTGCTTTCGAGGTAACTTATAATTTGGCGTCGCGCAACTTTTCCAGAACTTTTGAGATTGTAGGTAGAATGCTTATTGGCCTGTATTCTGGAGGGTTTGTGTAGTTTTAGGAGAGGTGAACAAGTGCGGTTTTCCATGGGTTTGGTACGTTCCACTTACTAGAGAAAAGTTTATTATGTCGGTTACAATGGGATATATAACTTCGGCACTGAGTTTTAGTAATTTGGCATTGATGTTGTCTGTGCCTGCGGCGTTTGATTTGAGGCTCTGAATGGTTTTAAAAATGTCATAATGATTTGTAGATGCGAAGAAGAATTCTTCCTGAGTGTGTTCGAAACGTCTCGTAAGGTTGAGAGAGTTTTGTTTTTGAGAAATAGTCGAAGTGAGGAGCCATGTTAGCAAAATGCTGGTTAAGAGTGTCAAGAGATGCATCAATTTGGTTGGGGTTCGTGATTTACCTAAACCTAAGGTGCGCAGCGATTTCAAACTTGTTTTGAATCTCTGTTCGTGCCAAGAATACTATGATAATATTTAATTTTGCGTTCCTAGATTTTTGCGTTACAAGATTTCTCAGTTTCTTGTATGCGTCTCTGTCATGTTCGCACTTTGTGTTACGAAATACATTAAAGGCGGCATCTCTTTGTTTCATTAACGCACGTATTTCATCCGTTAACCAGGAGCGGGAGGTCGTGTCGCGCGAGCTTTTCTAATTGGTATGTGCCTATCAAGAAGTTCTGTCAGTAAGCACGTGAAGGTGTTTACTTTTCTGTCTATACAGTTTTCTTGGTTGATAAGGTGCCAAGGAACACATAAACCGTCGGAGATAAATGCTTCCGAATTGAAGCTCTTGTAGTCACGGTGCTTAAAATTTTGGGCGTATATTTCGGCATTTCATTTGATATGATAGGTATACAAGGTCGTGTTTAGATATCCGGAACTGACATCTGTCCATGTTGATTTACTTTCTCGCGATTTGATACGATCATATGGTCAATCCATGTTCGTGCCGGCAGTGTGATGAGTTGGATTTAGCGGCAGAATCGTAAGGTTCATTTCCGAAAAGAAACGCTTAAAATTCTCGGCAGATTGTAATGGTGTCAGGAGATTGCAATTAAAGTCGCCCATCAATATTATGTTTTCATATTTGCTTGCGCAAGATGCCATTACATTGCCCATGACCTCAATATTTCCAGTTTTAGGTGGGCAGTACACTACCGCTAAGGACATTTTTGCCAAAATCGAGACTTCAATGAAGAGGTATTCATTAAATTGATTGACTTCGTCTACTGAAGATACGATATATTTGTAAGCAAGATCATCTCGAATATAGATACCGACACCTCCTCCTCGTGATGCGACACTTGGATTCCTGTCGGTTCTTAGAAAACGGTAACCCGGAAGTGAAACAAGAGACGTATTAAGAGACGCCTTCAACCACGTTTCGCTAACAAGGAGTGCATGAAAATGGTGTAGTGAAACTAGCTCTCTAACTTCATCGATATGGCAATAGAGGGACTGTGCATTTATGTGTCCTACATAAAATGATCGCGAAGGGGGTATTGATATATTATTATAGGAACTAGTGGCGTCTAGCAATTGTTGCGTATCTAGTTCTGGTACTGATGCATAAGGTTGGCTTGAATTATGGTTACCTGTTAGTGGCGTCATGCCTTGAGAAAGGGGGTGTTAAGAAAGAGTAGAAATAGTCTTGGAAGAATAGAAAGAGTCTTGGAAATACCAAGAATGCGTTTAGCTGTGGTTAGAAAGTTATATACTCTTCAGAAGGGGGAAAGCATTCTCAATATTCAGCAAGATGAGATCAAAGTATTTTTGGGTTTTTACTTGTTAGCGGCTATTCTCAAGTACACAGAATGATATACAGGGATCAGAGACCAGACTGTTATAACAAAGCTCTAAAGCTCTATCTGATGCAATTTCTAGAAAAAAATCATGAAATATCTACATGTGTATGTTAATAAAAGTTTAGGTAAATCGAATCAATTTGCAAAAATGTTTGGGAGATGTTGAACAAGAAATGATTGCAGTACTTTCCAGGCGACATAAATGTATGTAGATGAGTCCATGATTCGGTACTACAGCCGTCATGGGGCAAAACAGCAACTTATGGGAAACCAATTCGTACAGCAGGGTGTTTGTGTATCCAATTAGATTACCTTATCCAGGCAAATTTGTATCAATGAGCAGCTACTGGCAACACATACCCTAATATTGGGTAGGAGGATATGTGGTTTTATCTCCAACAGAGAATCGCCTCGAAAATCAGTATACCTTGTGCTTTGATTACTTCTTTACCTCCATAAATTTGTTGGAGAAACTAAAAGAGCGAGGATACAGGTACAATACGCGCAAACAGAACTGAAAATGCCTCTCTAATGGATGCAAAAGACGTCCTAAAAACAGAAATAGGGTTTCATTACCTTGTCATAGATAGATCATCAAAAGTAACACTTGTAAGGTACCATACAATGATAACTATGATGTAACTGTTGCTTCAACACAGTGGGGTGTTGCGCCTGTTCGGAAAGCAAAAAGGTACAGTGCTAAACACAAAAGGCACATAATGATTGAGAAGCCCGTTGGTGTAATTTATTATAATATAAACATGGGCGGTGTTGATTGTTTAGATAAGAATGTGTCAAAAATGAGAGTAAATGTAAGGTGCAAAAAAAAAAAAAAAACGGTATTGGCTGTTGTTCACTGCAGATACAAAAACGTAAAACAAACGTCGAAACGTAAATATTAACTACGTGAGATATATTTAAAAAAATAAATAGTCTATTTTTTAAAATGAAAATAATACATCAAAATGGAATTTTATCGTTCTTCACTGCATTTGGCACTATCCGTTCATTGATTTTAATGCTAAAGTACCTTTGTTTGCATTGTCGGTTCGGAAATGAACGGTATCAAAACACATCGATCCGCTACTAAAAAATATTAGACATGAATAGTACGTTTTAAGCTTATTATTCCTTTTTATGTTTCAGCATTATAAATGACCCTTCTTGTTGCAATAAATCGTTCATAAAAAGCATTTTATGGCATAAATGATGACTTATTAGATCTTACAGCACGATTGATTACGTCATCCCATATTCAGCCAATCGCAGCAAGAGGTATAGCGGAGAACGGAACAGCCGACTTCCGTTTTCTCGCACAGATGCACACAGATGGCAGATACACAAGAAAACTTAATTAAATAGCAAAATTCAATTTGATTCTCTTATAAATTTATAATGCTGTTAAACAAAACAAACTAGAGGTACTACAGAAGGGCAAAGACTTTCTCGTAGCACTTTTTTTAATTTCCTTGGTATGGACTGGCTTTAAGGTCTTGCTCTATTCTCTGGCCAGCTGCCATCTACCGTCGTCAAAAGTACATTTTTTTAAATATTTTCTCAACTTTACGATTTCCTAATAGAAGAACTGAAATATTACTTCAAGAATATTAAAGACGAGTAAAACCTCGTCCTAAATAGCAATTTTCATTGAAAAATTTGAAGCCGTTTATAAGAAAATGGCATTTCAACGTTTCTGTAAATGCAAAACTCTTTTTAACAGGAACCTATTCAGTTTTCGAAAAACTTCATTTGAAGTAATTTAAAGTTCTTTCACTCACAAATGCAATTATGTATACAAATTGGTGAAAATGTGCATATTAACGGCACGAGAGATATTTAAAAGAAATTACATTTCCATAATTTTTTATGAAAAAAATACACGAAAATAAACTTTACGGTATATTAAACAGTGCAATTAGCACTATCCATTTGTAAAGTTTGAAGACAAATTTGAAGCCATTTTTGAGAAAATGACGTTAGAGCGTTTCTGAAAATGCGCAAATTTGAGCTCATTTTCTCAGAAAACTTTTGGGTTTTCGAAGAACTTGTACTCATAAATATATTAATGTAAAGAAATCGCCTCTAATGTAAATATAGCCGACGTGAGAGACAAGAAACATTTTTTTATAGATTTTGAAAAAACAAATGAATAGAGCAACATGACGTTTATGTCAAATGTATAGGATACATTTGACACTGCCCCTACTAAAAGTTTAAAGAAAAAATGTGAAGCCGTTTTTGAGAAAATCTAATTTTTGTTATTTAAAAAAAAAATGCTGCACGCGCTATAGCGCGCTCCAGCTAGATAAGTATTAAAGTTTCAAAAAATGTACAAGAGCTTAAATGAAAGAACAGATTATGGTCAAAATGTTCATTTGATGGAAAATTCTGTATCTTCAATGTTGTAGTTGTAGGAAGACAAATTCCAACTTTTGCAATTTTCGAGTTAACCGTGAAAATCGGACCTAAGCCACCGTTATAAGTGTATTATACTCTATTTTAACAAGAAATTTAAAGAAAAAATTTGGAGCTGTTTTTGAGAAAATGTTGAAAATGTCCGAGGGGCTTCATGTAAAGTACCCCAAAATTTTAAAGAATGTTTTTCAAAATTTGAAAGATTTAACTAGAGCCAGATGAACAGGTGTTTCTTCAATTTAGAAAATGTCGTATGCGTGGTTTAGGCGCTAGTAGTGTTCAGAGACGGACAGACGAACAGGCGGAGAGGCGGATAGACGGAATGGCGGACAGACGGACGGACAAACGGACGGACATTTTGAGAAAAACAATTTTTTCGGTATCAGGGGTCCCCAAAACGTGTATTTTCGTTGAAATCTCGAAATCGATTTTCCATAGCATTTCAAAAATTTTCTCTATACTATTCCAACTTTGTATTACTGTTCATATACGTATGTATACTGAAACAAACGGTCTAATTTGATTTTTAAATTTAATATTTCCTCTGCCCCTCTAATATAATTAAATATTAATTCTACGTAACCCGTCCCAAATTTATAAAAGAATATGGGCGCCAGGAAAAGATTACGTTAATTCAATTATTAAAATTAATCTCCAACTGCTATTTCCAATAAATTAATATCCGGCTGAGTCGATGGGTCTTATAAGAAATAATCGCTGTTGCCTACTAATAGCGGCATGTTCGATCTGCCATCTGTGTGGTCGAGGAATCTGAAAAGAAAATATACATTTCTCGCGATTCATTTGCTGGAATTGGGTAAATGAAAATCATCTTTTCTATTCACAGAAACTTGTAAGTTCATTCAATGTTTATGAAATTTTAACAATACGAAACGTACTTTCGGTCATGACCAGTTTCAAAACTTACACTGCAATACCCCGTCCACCTACAAATTAGTACAAATTTGAAAATTCCCTGTTAACGTGATTCGTTTTGAAAGCAAGTACTCATGCAATTAAGATTAACATTATAAACTAATTACATAACTACTATTATCAAATTCACCGTACCAGGTTTACAAACACTCAGGTCAAGTAATTCAACCTCGAGTGACACGGCTTCGGGCAGGAGAGCAGGTCCTGGACACTAAAACTGTGGGTTCGAAACCAGCGTGAGACATGAATGTTGCAAGATATCTGCGTAGCTTGGGAGGAATTTGGAGCCCCTCATGTGCCTCGCCCCTTCCATAATATCTTGGCCTGTCAGGCAACTGAGAGAGAGAAGTGTGCAATCTGTGTGGCAATTGATGAACTGGGTCCCTACACTGAGAACAATGGCACAAGTACTGAAATGGGGCTATGTATCATGCGATGTCCTATCCCAAGTTCGGGGAACGTGAAAGTGCTCTTTACTTAGAATATGCAGGTCAGGGGTGCTGCAGTGGGTACCGCGAGAGGACCTGTTAGGTCTTTTAGCCGTCGACAAATTCCAGCTGGGAAGAGGGAGGGGTAAAAACGAATGGGTAGTCCACACCCAATAGAAAAGGACACTGACTAGTACGCGAAACTCTGAGTCATTCTGTAGCATCTATTTGCCGGTGTTATTCCTGCTTGCAGCCTGTGAACCCTGTTTCTTCTAACCGGAGGCGTTCACACGCCGAGCTGTCTGCGCCCGGGGGCCCTTCAGGTTCGCCGGGCCGCGCCGCGCCGCGCCGCCCGCCAGCCGGGTGGCCGGCCACCTGTTGTGAATGGCGCCCGCCCGCCCGCCCGCTCTGTTGCGGGGCAGGCCCACCCGCCCTCCCCCCGCCGACCCTGCCCTGCCGCCGCCTCCGCACACCGCGACGGCCCCCCCGCAAAGCCCGCCGCCAGCCAGCCCGCTCCCTCTCCCTCTCTCGCTCGCATCCACACACGTCTTGCCGGTTTTTTGTGCGCGCACGAAAGACAGGGCGTACGGCGGGGCGGAGGGAGGCGGCAGAAGAGCGGTTGGCGGCGGCTTCCTCCGCGTGCAGTGCGCCGAGACAAATGCTGGGACGGTCGGACATCGTGGAGGAGAGGCAGCTCTAGGGAGATACGCGACGTCTGAAATGCTGATGCGGGTGTGGAAAGGAGGTGTAGATGACAGTGTTTCGCGGCCGATGTCGTCCGTGCGGAAAAAGTGAGTTACGAACTGTGACTCCTCGAGAATCAGTGAGCAGTTCCAGGTAAGTCTCGAACTTCGTCATTATGTGATAACGTACGCGTACCTTTATTACTTCTATCTTTTGGTAACCTCAAGGAAATTGTTTTACTATGAAAAAAAATTCACCCTTTTATATTTGAGTTGATACTTTGATAAATTTATTATTGTTGTTGTTGTTATTATTATTATTATTATTATTATTATTATTATTATCATCATCATCATTATTTGTTTAGCACGATATATATTGTTAAATGGGAGAAAATTAAAATACCTTATTGTTTTGTTGATATTTTTGTCAGTATTATGATTGGTTTGCTATTGCAATTGAAATGCATGAAAATAATTTCATCGGAAATTGGAGGTCATAAACTTGTGAATTTAAATATATTTCGAAGTAAATTGAGTCATCTCCCAACACAAGATATAAATGTATCTTTTGACTACAATTTTACTTTGAGAATAAAATTATTTAAACATATATTTTATTCGCCAAAAAAAAATCATACAAATAATGTTTCTCTTCAGAAGCATTTTCTGACTGTTGCGTCAGGTAAAATTCTGATCATGTCTTGTTTTTTTAGTATATGTACTGCCGAAGCAGTACAGTCTAATAAATCTTAGATCGCCTCCAACGAGCGGGTAACTCCATAGACAAATAAAACGTAAAAGAAACATATGACATAAGCAATTCAAAATAAACACAAAATAAGATACCTGAATCTTGTTTTGAAAATTGCTGAACGTTTTAATAAATAGGGAGAACATCTGCAGTGGTTTCTCGCGTATGCTTAGGCAATACGGTATTGTATCGGTGCAAGAAAAAACAGCAATTTTTCGACGGAAAAACTCTTATTGGCAGGGTTTGGTGACGAAGATGGAGATAAATCTTGTGTCTAGATGTAGTAAATTAATTCCTGTGACACATTGTGTAATCAGAATTTTGTGAGCCCTTAATATGGAAAATTTATTGACGGCAAAACACGTCTGTTCGTCAGTGTGGCTGTGCTCAACGCTAGCCTAAACCGTGCTCAACGCCTAAATTGTTCAAATGATTTTCTCCAAAATTGATATTCCCAGAGCAATTGGAATGAAACTCAAGGTCCTGCGATTTTGAAACGGATATTTTTAGGGGTACTTTACAAGAAATCTCAAATGCTTTTCAAAATTTTCTCAAAAATGGCATTTTGTTTAAATTACACTTTGTCCTCGGATAACGTAAAGAACGATTGAAAGAAAGGCGCAGGTCTCATTTTCGTTGCAATCCCTGATTTTTCGAAAATTGTCTTCGGCGTCTTCCTCAACAATATTGAAGATAAAAATTGATTATTTAATCAAATATGTTCTTCTAAGACATACCTTGATAAATCATGAATCATTTTTTGAAAAATATGAGTAGTTTTTGCGTAATTTCAGATTTGCGGGGTTCGGATTAGCGGGGTTCTACTGTAGATTTTTTTCTTAACTGTACTTCCCGGTGAACAGTTCTTGACCGGAAGATGTGTGACAGGGTAAAATATGTTCGATTGGCCAAATTAAAAGTGTCAGTGCCAGCCCGTGTCCTGGCTTGAGTCCCTGTTCAATTATGGTGTCAATTTGTTCTTGTATTTTTACCCATGCTTCATTATTATCCATTGTGGATTTAATAATTCTTATAAGTTTAGCTGGTATTCCAAGATTATACAAAATATTATACATTTTGTTCCTGTTGATGGAGTCATATGCCTGCTAAAATTCACAAATACATTCTATACGTCAATAGAGTCAATTATAATAAGTAAATTAAAATAAATTATAATAGTCAATTATACTCCCATGCTTTACTTTATATTTGCTTCACTCTGAATAATTGGTCGAATGTAGAAATGCCACGCCTAAATCCCGTCTGATCTATTATTTTTCGGTGAAGGGGAGAAGTTTCTAATTGACTATATTGTGAAGATTTTATATCCCGTACGTAACACTGAGATACCTCGGTAGTATTGACATTGCAGCTTGTGTCCTTTTAACTTTCTCGCTACCGATACAATGGTAGAGAGAACGTTATGTAATGCTGCTCGAAAAAACTAAATTTTCTGCAGAAAAAATATTACCGGGCTCTGGCAGAGAAAATGAGGATAAATCCAGATGCCAAATTTAGAAAAAAAATCCTTTAACACGTGGCGTAGCCAGAATCCACATTTTGTGGGGCCGTGATACCGAAAAATCGATTGACGGCAAAACGTCTGTCTGTCTGCCCGTCTGTGAATAACGCTAGCGGCTAAACCGTTCAGCCGATTTTCTCCAAAAACGATATTCCCTAATCGATCTGACTGATATCGTGGCCCTTGAATTTGTGACCGATATTTTAATTTTGAGTCGTACTTCATATAGAGCCCGTGAGACATTTTCAAAATTTTCAGAAAAGTCTCCTTCGTTTTTGAATAAATTTTGTTCTTAGATAGGACGTTGTGTAAATGACGGTTAACAGAATAGTGCAGGTCTCATTTTCGTTAAAAACTCTGATTTTTCAAAAATTGCAAAAATTTTAAAAAATTCGGCGTCTTCCTACAACTAAACTATTAAAGATCAATATTTTTCCTTTAATAAAATCTCTTCCTTAAAGATAGATTTTGAAATAATGTCATGTACAATTTTTCGAAAATTTGAGTATTTTTCGCGTAATTTTGCGTGATATGAAGGAAATTTTTAATTTTTGTTTTCATATTTTTTCTCAAAAACGGCTCCATCATTTTTGATGAAATTATGTTGGTGAATAGTCTGAAGAACATTTAAGAGAATGGTCTAGGTCTCATGTTGGTTGAAAACCGTGATTTTTCGAAAATTGAAAAAATTCAAAAATATTGTTTCAAAGCCAATTTACTGCGCTTCGTGACCTGAAAATGAATAGTGTTGCTAGACAGTTAGATGCTACGTAAGTTAGAATTTGAAAATGATTGCGTATTTCTGTGTTCGTTTCTTCTTCGAGCGTTTGTTACGAGTTTTAAAATTAATCTTTTAGAAATTATCTAAAACCTATTTCAATTCCGCCCTTTAATTGAGTTAAATGTGAAAATGAATAGATTTCGTTTTGCTTAATAGGATGTGGGAATGAAAAGTTAATGCATGTAAAAACCGAGTAATTTTGAAAAATAAAAAAAATATTATAATTAATATATTTTTGTATTCATTTTCATTTTCTTGCAGCGGTACCAACAAAACTATTTGGCAAAATGCTTATCCCATACGAATTAACGGTCATTGTTGCTTTTCGCAACCCATTGTTGTAACGTCTCATTGATAACAGAAGGCGATAACAGAATCCGCTATCTTTTCTTTGGCGTTAATATAAACTAGCATACCCGTGCGAGACCTCTCGCATGTTAAACCCCACCCTCTTTCCTATTTTTCCACTTACATATTAAGGTTGTAATATATATTTTAATCCAGACCATCTTATCCTCCGTAACTTATTCTATATGTCGCCTTGTAATTGATAACAGTACAATACACTCTTGACAATTTTATTCTTATTTAACTTTATTACCGAGCAGAGAGGTACACTCGAGTAATACAATTGCATAGAATAACAAGTAATTAGTTTAATTTCACATAAGTGGCAGATTATACATGCTTTGAATATGTGGGATAGAAGCGAGAAGCGTCGAACCAGCAAAAGTGTAAAAGAGAAGTGTATATCCCGTTGATTACGGTGTGGAATACGTTTATTTGAGACCTTTGGTCTCATTTTTTTTAGCTCTTAAGGCCCTAGAATGCTTCATTTGGGAATTATTTAACGTTATAGATTTTTTAAATGCTACCGAGTGTAGCGGGTTGAATTTGACACGAATATTTGGATGCGTTTTTTAAACAAATTCATAATATTTTTGAAGTCAAAGTTCAATTCGTCACGTCTCCTGAAAATTCTCTTTATTTAGAGACCTCATTTATAAAGATTGATTGCGAGTGAGAGCCTCAAAATGTATCTATACTATTGAAATAATATAGGAGACGATTAATAATTTTGTTTACGGCTAAAATACGCATCGTGCATGGTTGCTACATTTATGTAGAACGTGAATACGCTGATTTCAATGCAAGAAAGCTGTTTTGTTTAGGTATTTGAAGATAAAAAATATATTATTTTTCACGCTTCGTTTTTTAAAGAACTTTTCAAATGGTAGTTGAAGCGTAAGACAGAAATTTTCATATAGTAATTGTAATGGAACGTCTTGCCTACTTATCCCAAATCTGTATGTAACCGCACCACGTTGCGGCGACAATATGAAATAAAACGACTATACCTTGAATCTCTCTACTCTATATAAAATCTATACAAATTTATGCCCTGCTAACTTTTGCCTCCTTTATCTAAAACTGTGCCCGTTACTTAGCTACTCCTTCAATGTTATAAAACTATTGAGCGTGAGGCTGTGGTTGGCCTGTACAGGAGCCTAACGAGATACTTGGACACTTGGGCGTAGGTCACTGTTTAATACAAAATCACGAAATCATATCATATGGCTTACTGTCGAACCAAATACGTCCGGCATTATTTATTCCTTTCTGGTTTTCACTTCCACACTCCGCTGGAGACATAACAACAAAACATACACAAATGCAATACAATAAACAACAAAACACAATACCTGAAATACATAAAATCACATTCACACTTACTATTTACACAATCGACAAAAAAACAAAACAAATCATTCACACTTGAATGCGCATCCCCTATTCTGTCTGAATATAGCCTATTATTATTTCCGCAAAACTTGGTCTTGTACATTAAAACCTAGTCTGTTCTTTCTTCCCATTTATCTGAACTATTAAATTACGCAAAGTTATTGCACTTTCCTTTCGTAGAAATCAGCCATCCGCGTAACGCCATTGTTCCATGTCACCTCCGTAGTATACACGTAGCATCCATTAATTCATCTCCCACAGCATCCATCCATTTCACACACGTTTGTTAACGACAAATTTACTTTAAATGAAGAATATCCCTGATTAAAACTACTCACTAATTATTATACTAGTTTTTGTTAACTGCGACCGACAATATGGCGACAGTGTTCCGCGAACACTGTTTTCGTGAAATATATAAATATCTCTTCCACGTTTTATCTTTCCATTAACTCGACAGTTACTAAACACGATATATTTCACTCTATTCACAAACTGAACGCAATTTTCTATTAAAATAAAAATTTTTTGCGGAGCGTTTCAACATGCATCCGTATTCAAGCTACTTCGACCCCGCTCTCCTCCACGTCATTGTTGTGTCCGGATCGTCAGCTCTTTTTTTCTTTTAACATCACACGATCGCTGTTGCTTCTCCTACAAAATATTACATCATTTAATTTAATTCACATTTTCTGTTCTGGCGTAGCCCCTCGAAGTTTCCCAACGTTGCGACTGTTACCATAATTTTCTAAATGATTTATTCTGTTGGTTCTTAAAGTTTTGTTTGTATTGCTTCACGCGTTCTCTTAATTTTCGCCACAAACACCTTTTGATTTACTGAACCTTAAAGCACAACAATGGCTATCATGTCTGTTTACAAGCTGGAATTTATACTATACAAAATGTTCATATCTTTCGAACGCGTGATGCGATTTCCTTCAAATAACTTGCAAACGACTTCGCTACATGAACGCTACTGCCCTATCTTGTCCCAATTGTGAATTTGTCGCGTTTTCCGTTTACTTCTCAAAAACTATCGCTACGCGACATCGCCTTCATCTGTTTTTACAGTTCATGTTAATGTTATGCATTTTCTATTTATTCTTTGACTTGTGCCTTATTCTTGGGGGGAATCATGGAATATTACATAATATTACATAGCCACTAACAATATCGCGAGAAAGTACGTGCTGTTGTAGCGCCACTAGTTTATAAATGGGACACATGATTATTTTCCGCCAGTCATCGGGAATTTGTTCCTCCTTCCATATTTGGGAAATCAAGGTATGCATAATTCTTCGTCAAGAGTTCACCACCCTCCTGGTCCAGTCCTGAAGGTATTTCATCCTTCCCTGATGCTTTCTTCTTTCTTTGTGCTTTTATTGCTTCTGTAACTTCCGCTAATGTTGGTGGTTCTATCTCTGTCTCGTGCTCATTTTCCCAATCCATCCTAACGTCCTCCGTCGTATCATATCCCATCAATGTTTGAAAATATTTTTTTCAAGCATCTTTTGTCGTCTGTTTATCACTTATTAGTCATTTTCATTTCTCCACAAAGTAGTGTGTGGTTTATATCCTCCTCTCAGTTTCCTCAGAAATTCATGTGCCTTCCCTGTATCATTTTCCTTGAAATCCTCTTCTATTTTCTCTATTAATTTATTTCCAT
The DNA here is from genome assembly GCA_964035755.1 of Teleogryllus oceanicus. Taxonomy (NCBI): domain Eukaryota; kingdom Metazoa; phylum Arthropoda; class Insecta; order Orthoptera; family Gryllidae; genus Teleogryllus; species Teleogryllus oceanicus. The sequence continues at coordinate 106,071,915 of CAXIVR010000008.1, read as the reverse complement.
ATTCGCATTCTTTGTCTGCCTTCCTCCTACTAAATTCGTAGTCTGCTTTTTCTCTCTCATGTTCGTCTCGCTATATATCTTCTATATATTTTATTCCTCTCCTCAATCATACGTTTACATAATGCAAACACCTCCCGCCCCGCCCATTCAGCCCCTTCCCCTCTGTTTGTTCCTCCAGCTCACGCATCGTCGTCTCTCCCGTACACGCATGGCCGTCCTGCAAAAGACATCCCGCCCCATCCATCCAACCCCTTCCGATCTATCTGTTTCTCCCACCCATCACACTTCGTTTGCCCCTCCCGTATCTGGCATGCCATGGCCGTCCCTTGTTTGTTCCTCTCACCCATCACGCAGCTCCCGGTTCTTCCGCCACGCCCTTTCCTTCAGCTCAGCTCCGCCTCCATTCGCAGCGCCGCTCCTCCCTCTTCTTTTGTTTTGTTTATTCGGCATGGCCCATTCCATGCCTTCCGCCGCTCCCATTCCGCCGCCACTGCCCACTCCGGTGCTCGGCCCCGCCTCGCGTCACTCGGCAACGCCCAGCAACAATGAAGCCACACGGATTGAGGTCTGCATTCAATTCAAAATTAGAAAACACTTTAGGGCTATAAGGTTTTGGTAGCAAATGCGATATTTTTCACTTTTGGCTTCTAATAAATATTCGTGCCAAGTTTCTAAAATTTTTGTAACAACTACAATCATGCACTTACTTGTTTTGAACAGACGCACGTAGCGGAGTAATACAATGCGAGTGGTATCAACAAAAAAATAATATATTCGCGACCGTTGACCTACTTAGATTTTGTTTTACTGTGATATCCCATATCACGATAAAACAAAATCTAATTTCGTCCTGCGGGTAATGTCTCTACTGTTTAAATTTCATTTTGTTAGTTTAAGTAGTTTTTTAGTTCAATCGGTTCGAACTGACGGACAGACAGACCGACAGCAATTGATTTGACGTGAGATTCGTTTTAGTAATCGAATACGTAAGCTGAAAAAGTATTTATTGGTGTGAAAATTCGAAAATCATTTCATTTTTGATTTTTTTGTCTGTATTGAAGATTATAGTCAATACACTATTAGAGAATAACAGTTGCTCCCAGAAGGACGTTTACAAATGGAGTGCAATGACGTGAAATGGAGAAGAGGGCCTCGAACATGTTAAATTATTGATTACACTTTCAGCTCACAGTCCGCCATATTTATTGCCCAGTGCATTGACAAAACGTCGTGGGACCCCCTCTGTGTTCCACGTAGTGAGCCACACGCCGCAACAATGACTCTAAGTAGCAGTGACTAGAGGTGTTGGATGCCATCATGCGATACGCCTTCCCAGGCCCCTTGAAAGGACGCACACAGTTCCCAAATATTGCAAGGCTGGGGTACGTTCTGTAGGAAGAGTCTTATTGTATCCACGCATGTTTAATAGAGAAGGGGTCTGGAGAGGCGCTGTGATCCATGGAATAGTGCAAGTGGTTTGTAGGCAGTTCCTAGCGGTCGTGCGTTGCCCCAGGAAGTGAGTCCAAGAACAGTAGGGCAACTGGCTCCAGGTCCTTCTCTAGATAGCGGCGTGACGTTATTTTGCATGAAATAAACACCAGGAGTGACTTGGCGTTATAGGCAATCGAACCCCACACCATAACATCATCTCTGAGAGCTGTTTGGTGTTCGACAATAAACCGCATCATTTGAAGTTCGCTAGATCACATGGATGCCTCCACACACGGATTCCCTGGTCATCTTCTCCCAGACAGAAGGGGAATTCACCACCACTCGCCAGTCTTCGTCTGCCCAGGCCTCCCTGATACGACTCCATTCCAACCTTTGCTTCCGTTTAGCAGTTAAAGGTCGTCTGAACGGCCGATGTTAGCGTAATCCCACGCCTTTAAGACGTGTGGCAATGATGCGGCCAGTCATAGGACGCCCTTTTCCAGTCGGGCGGGCCGACGCGCGCTCTCAGCCAGCGCACGGTGCACGGTGAGGAGTGCGGACATCATTGACATATCTTCCGATGTGGAGCTGGATTCGTTAGCTTGCGTCTTGGTGCAACTCTTGTTATGTCTAAGGCCTCATTCACAATGCAAACTTAAACGTAACCGTAACGTAGACGCAAAACCTAGAAATGGGTTATAAAGCGAGATCATTCACAATGCCTTGACGTAAACGTAGACGTGAGACGTAAACTTAAAGAGCTCGCAAGCTCCAAGCTTCTACGTTTAAGTTTACGTCGAAATTCTACCGAAGACCAATCAGAGAGCAGCATGAAAAAAAAAACAAATGCACAACAAAATCCGCGAGAAGGAAGGTCTACTCCAGATCGATTCTTGTTTATGCGTGTGTATTGGTGTGCGTTGGTGTGTATAGTTGAAATGGTTGAAAGGTAGAGCAGAGAAGTTTGTGGAGTTTTGGTACGAGTTGCGAAGTGTTGATTCGAAATGGCAAATAAAGCGCCTCCTTCTTTTTTTAAATAAAGCGACCCTAAAATTAATGCTGCAGAAGCTTGCAACAGCACAAGCTGCACGCCCAAATCTCTCTCCATGACAAAATCTGAACGTGGCGTTAAATATATTTGCGGTACACAATTTAATGCTCACTGCTCGCATATAACCTCAATAGGTAGGGGTGCAACAGCTGCTCGCAAATGCAAAATGTGAAATCGATAGGAGAGTCGAAAAAAGCTAGAAACGCATCGATCAATATGTTGAATTCTGATTGGTTCAGGCAAAACCTACGTTCCAGCTTACGTTTGCCATTGTGAATGCTCGTTTTTACGTGAAAAGTTTACTGCATACGTTTACGGCTTACGTTACGTTTAAGTTTGCATTGTGAATGAGGCATAAGAGTGTTCTTGGTTGTCCGGGAGACGCCGCTCCTAGGCACAGTGCCAACGTTTCGGCCGTCCTTCTGATCCATGTGCCTAGGACGTGGCATCTCCATGGGCAGCCAAGTACTTAGTGACTGGCCGCGGTAGCCTACGCTTTCGCTTGGCCAACCTCTACGGGTAGGAAACATTTAAACTCACTCGTGAGATCTCCAACAGGCGAGATAAACGGAAGTGGAAGCTGAACCAGCTCGCTTTTACTCAGCGATGCAAAGATGGCGTTCTCCCGTCCTTTCTCGAAAGAGTCTGTATACAAAACCGTGAAGAGTTTTAGTCTTACGTGAAGTGCTCGATGGGGAGTTACTCCCTTTGTCTTACATCTGACTTAAGACGAAAACAGTAATGAGGTTTGTAGATGTCATAGGAAAAAATATTACTTCAACTCGCATTACAATCGCGTGCAATTCGAAAACCCGTTGTAGGCCCAGTCAGTGTCCATATGAGTTCTGCGTAGCCAAGCGGAGAACAGGGGCAGCTGACAGGCCTCGTTAAGATTCTTAAGTAGTATTCTGTTCTGTTCCTGTTCTATGGCTCGACAGCCCGCTACGGGCCTTGGCCGACCAGCCGCGACCCAGCCTCTCGACCATGGGATATACCGGGAGCGGTAGCTCAGTGCATCAACTGATGTCACTGCAGCGCCTCTGACCGGGAGGTCCTAGGTTCGAGTCCTTACGGCGGCAGGATTTTCGACATTTCGCTAGACCGAATTCAATTGCTGTCTGGAAGAGAATTCTAGCGGCTGGCTGCTCTTATCGGTAGTTTTCCGTGGTTTCTCCGATCAACACCAGGTGAATGCTGGAGCAGTACCCTACCAAACGGCCCACGGACCGCGCGCGATCTGTCCTTCCTCTTCCTTGTCCCATCCTCTCCCCTTACACACACACTTACACTAACATTCACTACACTACCACATATTCCGGGAGACCGGTTGAGAGCTTAGAGCTTGTCCCGGCTGGAGCGGTGCCTCGCTGGTGGGAGAGTCCTGGTTGCCAACCCTTCGCTCGCATGCTGCAGATGGGGTGACATTCTCTTTATCTTACTGTAACACATCAGATAATCAGTGCTGAGAACCCTCTCTTAAGCATCGGAGCCTCGACGGCTCTGCCACACTTGAATAAACTCGATATGATCATATGCAGAAAGGGCAAAAAGGAATCAAGGAACGCTAGTCAAAGTTGCTCATTCGTAGAACAATCTGGATGTGAAAATAAATTTAGATTCTAAGAAGTTATGTTTAGATAGCTGTCTACCTAAGAAAAGAAGCTCAAAAAATTCAATTTGTTCATAAATCCTTTATTAATGATTGGCTAAATGTAGGTTTTTTCTTCAAAAATCGTAACTCTTCAACAAATATTTTGATAATTCGTTTTTTAAATTAATCACAATTGAATATTCTATTGAATGAATTAGAATGGTAAAGATACAATGAAAACTAAAGAGTTATTACTTAGGTTTTTGAAAAAAAAAGTTGTCTACAAATTTCATCTGTTCATTACTGTTCATAGAACTGAAAATGTTAGTTACAGATTAACTATTCTCGTTCATTCACTGGAGTAAGTCACTGGAGTAAGTTTACATTCTACAAAAATAAGTATTATATTTAATAGTTTTTATTTATATTTGAAGTGTATGAATGTGCTGAAAATTCGCATTTCGGAAAAGTGCATCTGAAGTTCACTCACTAAGAGCTTGAGAGTTGACACTCGCTTCGAAAAAATTATTTCTAAAAACTAAGAATAGTACAAGGTACAGTTTGAAGCATTTAAAAGAGAATAAAACAGAGCATACGACCCAATAAAAATCGAAAAACACGAAATTTCACTATTATTTATCACTCTTGGGTAGACGCTAACTTAAAATAGGTAGGGTACAATCAGATATCGCAGAGAGGACAGGACGGTACCGCACGGGGAGTGCGGGGCGCCAAGCAAAAGACTTGACACCGGCTAAGGTCGTTTTTCCCGTGAGAGTAATGCGTGTTTTACCGCAGGAGATGGCGATGATCTTCCCCGCTGGTTGGCGAGATCCAGCGCCGACCAACCCGACGGCTTGCGGGGTTTTCCCTAATCAGGTATCTCTCCCCAGTGGACCACTGCTCCAGCCGGGACAAGCTCCAAGCTCTCGATTGGACTCGCGCCAAGTGAGGTACTGTAGGGCATGTGAGTGTAAATGTGTGTGAGGATAGGACAAGGAAGAGGAGGGAAAGAACGCGCGACGATCGTGGTTCGTTTGTTAGAACACTGCTCCGGCAATCGTCTGGTGTTGATCAGAGAAATCATGGAAAACTACCGATCAGAGCAGTTGGCCCCTAGAATTTGCTTCTGGACTGCGGCTGAGTTGTATATGTATTGTTGGTGTCGAAAATCCTGCCACCGTCGGGACTCGAACCTTATAACCTCCCGGACACAGGCACTGCTCTCACCTCAATTGATGCTCTGAGCCACCTGAGCCGGTGAGAGAGGGGGGGGGGCAAGAAGAGCGGAGCGTGGCCGGGGCAGGGGGTGGGCGGAGCGGGCTGGAGAGCGATAATAGAGCGGGGCGAGGGGAAGCGGGACGGAGCGGGGATAAATAAAACGATCGCCATTTTACGCTACCAATAGTTGACTAATTGATTGATTTTGATTTCCAGTCACCTCAATTGCAACGTTCATTTATCTCAATTAGTCCAATCGGTAGATACTGAAAAAGGGGCTTACCTAGAAAAAGGTCATAACATTTTTTAAAACCCCAGTTTTCGACCTCCCAACCCTGTACTAACTCCGGGAGGCCCGAAAAATCCGTATCTTTTCTGACTTGTTTGGTTTCTTTCTGTGTATCTCCTTAACCTTAAGTCCTATAGAAACTAGTGGTGCTAAAAGAACTCGTGCTTTCTCGCCCGTATTTTCTCGCAAAATTACTCAAATTTTCGAAACACTGTACATGACCTTGTTTCAAAATCTAACTTTAAGAAACAGATTTCATTAAGAGAAAAAATCTATATCTCCATAATTGAAGTTGTAGGACGATTTTGAACTTTTACAATTTTCGAACGTCGTTTACACTATGCCCCTGCGACATTTTCAAAATTTTCTCAAAAACGGCTCCAAATTTTTTCTTCAAACTTTTTGTGCGGATAGTGCTCATTGAACTGTTCTAGGATAAATAAAATTAATTTTTCTATATTCTTTTGTTTTTCAAAAATTACACATGTAAATTTTTGAAAATCTTTCTCGCCCTAAATATGCACATTTTCAGCAAATTGTGTACTTAACTGCATTGGTGTGCGAAAGTTTTTTGAATGACTTCAAATGAAGTTTTTCGAAAACAAAAAAGATTCCTGTGAAAAAGAGTTTCAAATTTATAGTAGAGCTTAAACAATTTTTTCTTAAAAAATTCCCTATTTTTCAACGAAAATTTCATAAAGGACGAGGTCTTTCTCTTCTTTAATATTTGAAAAGGAATATTTCGAATCTACAATTACCTAACTGAAAAATGGAGAAAACTTCAAGAAATGTACTATTTTGGGCGGGGATAGATGACTGCTGGCAAGATGATGGGCAAAACTGTAAAGCTAGCCCACATCCAGGAAATTAGATAACTTTACTGCAAGAAAGTCTGTCCTGTTCTGAAGCACCACTAGTCTATGCCTTCAGACACCATCCTGATTAAGCTTTTCTGAGTTTACTCAATCCTTAAGGTGTATGCTGGAATAGTCTCTCGTTTGCTCTCCAAGAAGTAAAACTAAAATTCATACCCCCTCGATCTTCTTTATAGTGTATGAAATAATGTAAATATTTAAGATGATTAGGTGGAAGAACAGGCCTAATGGCCTGAGCCTCGCCACTAATAAAGACAATTCCATCATTATTATTATTATTATTATTATTATTATTATTATTATTATTATTATTATATTAATCTGTATATACGTACGTATACAAGAAATTAACTAGAGGTGCTACAGAATGGCGCAGACTTTTTCGTAGCAAATGTTCTAATTTCCTTGGTGGCTTTAGGGTCGTGCTCCATTGGCGATAGGTGACCAGCTGTCATCTATTGTCATCGAAAGTACATTTTCTTGACATTTTCTCAAGTTTTCGGTTTCTTAACAGTGGAAACGAATTATAACTTGAAGAATATTAAAAAAGAATAAAACCTCTTCGAAAATAGAAATTCTCATTTTGGAATTGGTAGCTGTTTTTAAGGTAATGGCGACTAAGCATTATGTAAATGCGAAATGTGAAGGTCTTTTGTACAGGAATCTTTTGAGTTTTCTAAAAACTTCATTCGAAGTCCATTAAAGCACTTCAACTCACAAATGTAGTAATGTATACAAATCGTTGGCAATACAAATGCATATTAACGGCGAAAGAGATATTTTAAAAAATTCCATTCCTGTAATTTTTGAAAAAACAAAAGAATACACCAAAATGAACTTTACGTCATAAAAAACTGTGCAATTAACACTATCCATTGGAAAAAATTTTACGAAAAAATTTGGAGCCATTTTTGAGAAAATGGCATTTGAACGTTTCTGAGAATGCGGAATTTTGAGCTCATTTTTACAGAAAGCTGTTGAGTTCTCGAGAAACTTTATTTGACATTATTTAAAGCACATGTACTCATAAATTTAATAATGTGAAGAAATTGCATTTAATGTAAATATTACTGAGTGAGAGACAGGTCAAAAAATTACATTTTTGTAATTTAAAAAAACAAACAAAAGAATAGAGCAATATGTCGTTTATGTCATCGAATAGAAATGGTAGGACACTAATTACCAAAAATTAAAAAAAAAATTGAGCCGTTTTTGAGAAAATCTTGTTTTTGTTATTTGCCTAAAATCGCAAATATTGCACGCTCTATTGTACAAAAATTACTAACATTTTAAAAATTGTATACAAGACCTTAATGAAAGAACTATTTCTGAACAACGAATTTGATTTGAAGAAAAAAATATGTCTTCAATTTTATAGTTGAATGAGGAGACCGAAAAAATTCAAACTTTTCAAAATTCAAACAAGCAATTTTCGAAAACTCAGTGTTAACCGTGGAAATCAGACCTACGCCACCTTTATAAGTGTATTTTACTCTATTCTCACAAAAAATTTAAAGAACAAATTTGGAGCCATTTTTGAGAAAATTGTGAAAATGTCTGGGGAACTTAATGTAAAGTGCCCCCAAATTTTAGAAAAATGTTTTTCAAAATTTTAAAGCTTCAACTAGAGTGAGATTGACTGGGGATTCTTCAATTTGGAAAAGGTCGTACGTGTAGTTTAGGCGCTAGCAGTGGTCACAGACGGACGGACAGCTGGACAGACAGCTGGACAGACGGGTCGACGGACGGACGTTTTGCTTCCAATTGGTTTTTCGGCATAAGAACCCACAAAACAGGGATTCTGGCTACACCACGTGTTAGAGGATTTTTTTCTCTTAATTTAGCAACTACTTTTATGCACTTTTTCGTCACCAGAGCCCGCAATGAATTTTTTTCGACGAAAATCAGCCGTTTTTTCGCGCAGCATTACATAACTTTCTCTACACTACGTATGTTACTCCGTATATACGTACGCATACGAGAAGGTAAAAATTAACCTGGACATAGTTATTCTTACGGAAACGAAGAAAAAAGACAGGGGAAGTGGTTTTAAATGAATATCTTCACGTTTGGTGTGGTGTGCCCAAAGATTTAGAGTAAAAAGTGGAGTTTCTTTCTTTATAAACGTAAATGAACAACATTCATTAAACAAATAGAGGTTATTAATGAAAGGATACTCAGTAATCAAAATTGTTGTTGCAAGTGTGAAATAAAGTCAGAATCATGCTTTATACTTGTAGATCTTTCTAATCGCTTTCCAAGCTGCTTGGAAACGTCTGTATGACGATCGCTGTATGGAACAAGATTTTTACGTCCAAGATGGAAGAGAGCGCAACGTACTCAATTTTATACGTAGATAACGAATATTACAAGAAACATGTCATATCACGTCACAGTTTTTAAATATACCGCATCTTTATACCGCGTCATACCCTATTTTGCTACTAATACAAATAAATTTAAATTGCACCTATAAGATACTTATAATCATTATGCATAAAATATATTTAAAAATAAAACATGTTCAGTCCATTTATGTCACTCTTATAAGATATCAACAAAATTAGGCTTTTGTGGGTGTTTCTTTTTACCTTCTGTATCCGAAGATTGCCGTCTTTATTCTCGCGTCTGGTAGTTGCGCTCAAATTCATAGGTCTTACTGGTCTTAGTAGGTCTTAGTGAATGCTTTGAAAACAAGTCACGTGCACTCTCAATATTTTCTACTGAGTATCAGTCACCGAAAAGAATTTTTTAGCCCCTTACCTGATCGCAAGTATCCAACTCTTAGGGTGGCAGATTCTGAGTCAGTCGGTGTCATGCGGATCTGTAAGTTCGTGTCAGCTTAGCATTTGCCTCAATTACATTAATGTGCTACAGTTCTTTGGCTTTTATAAAATGAAACTCTCCACATGATTTGTTGATTTGAATCGGTGCGCTAAAATGCAAATCGTCAAATCCTTATTTTCACATCGAAAGTGGCGAATCAACCCGATAACTGCTGTTACGTTTGGAAAATTTACACCAAAACTTCAAAGTAAAAATATATGAAATTACGGAACCTGCGTGTTCGTTATACTTTGGCTGTCGCGTTTATGATCACTACAAACCATGAGCTACTCACTAACGTTGTATCACCTGTACAACGAATCTTATGTTATGTTTGTATAGAAAACTCAAATCGTTGTTATTTGCTGGATGAATGGCGTAAGGAATACCAACAAACCATTTTAATGACTGCTACTTCTTAATGATAAAGATACCTGTCTGTCCAGATCAATTATTCACATACTTTTTCTGCCATGCAACCTGTGTCACCCAATGACGTATTACCGGTGCCTGTACCTCCCGAAACATAGTCAATAAATCATGAAGAAAACTGATGAAACTGAAGCCTTGTTTCCCCCAGAAACCGAAAACTCCACTTCAAAAGATCCAGACTACTTTCCAGGAAATTCCGATACTAGCCTGCACTTGGTAGAGCAGGAAGATCTAAGTGATTTGGCACGGGACCTGAATATGTCTGAATAAGAATCTGAACTCCTAGGCTCCACATTACAGTAATGGACACTACTTGCTGCCGGAGCAAAAAATTCACAGTTTAGGAAAAGACACGAGACCTTAATCCAATATTCTGCTCTTGAAGGTCTTTTTTGTTTTTGTGTGGACATTAGGGTGAAATGGGTGAATTGTGTGTTCTCTATAATCCAGATGAATGGCAATTGTTTATAAATTCTTCAAAATATAGTTTTGAAAGCAGTGAAATTATTTCACGGATGAGTAATGAAAAATTGAGGGAAGGAATTTTAAAGGCCCGCGAATCATAAAACACATGTCGGACGAAATTTTGGAAGAAAAATTGCTAGACATTGAGTTATCAGCTCGGCAGTCCTTTAAGAAAGTTGAATATGCATTTCTAGGAACAAAGAAAGAAGGCAATTACAAAAAATTAGTCACAGAATAGTTAGAAATCTACAAAATATGAGGTCTCTGAAAATTCATTTTCTTTACTCTTATCTTCATTTTTCTCAAAGAATTTGGGTGATATTAGCGATGAACATGGTGAACAGTTTCATCAAGATATTGCTACAATGGAGAAGAGATACCAAGAACATAAGGATCATGCATGAAGCGAGATTATTATATGTAAACATGAAAACAAGCGTTAGTGACAAGGCTCAAAGCATTTTTGAGTAATGCAATAGGAATTTCTTCTTTCAAGATGTTTCAGTATTATTGAATGAATATTTCATTTTTAACTTGTTCTTACCTCGTATGAAGCATGCTCATAAACGTTTTTAGTAATACTCTTAAAACAGGAACAAAAATTAGTTTAGAATTTTATATTTTTTAATCTTACCTGTCGAGTATAAAAAAAGTTTGTTCCTTAGTGTAATCAATTCTTGTTTACATAAAACCATATTTTTCTTTCTTTTTTTGTATGGCCAAATCTTGTTCGCTTTCAAACGGTAATAATGTCAACTCGCTAAAAGCAAAACGGGTGTGAATCATATGAGTTGCAAATATTTCCTTATACAGAAAGTTTATTGAACGGTTTTGTGCAATAACCAAACTAATCCAAATAGAAGACTTTTCTGGAGACACTAAAAACTTCATAGCGTTGACGTGCATATGATATTCCCCGCCTTCTATCTTTCACTGTGTTTAGCAGTTGTCGAAAGAAAATGTCCCAGAAGGAAGCGCCAGTTGTATAGAGTAACACTGAGAAATATTTCAAAATACGGCATTTTGGACTTGCTTGGTTGTTGTTAGAATGTCTGGTTGTGCAAAATGACTCCATTGGCTGCGAGCGCCGACGCGACGGAGGGCGCTCAGGTGCTCCGCGTGAGAGGCCCGGCCCGTTGTGCTGGCGCGGCGCGGGCGGGGGCGGTCGGCGGGAGTCGCGTTGCTGGAGGTCTCCACCTCAGCGGGGCGCCTGCGAAGCGCAGCCCAGCGCTGGCACACTTCGCTCTCCCCGCAGCGAGCTACCTTCTCCTCCTCCTCCAGCTCTTTCTCCGTCTCCCACTTCATCCCCTCTTCCTCCTTCTCCTCATGCTCATCTTTCCCCTCCTCTTCTTCCTGTTTTCCCCCTCTTCCTTATCTTCCTGTTCTTCTTCTTCTGACTTTTCCAGTCGAGGATAGTTCCTTCTGCATTCACCAGAGGGGTGTATCTTGATTCTTGATACACGCACTATGTGTATGTATGTATGTATATTGTCGCTATGTCGTTTTGTTGACGACTTATGGAAACTTGCTTTCTATATGCGCCAGATACTTCATTGTGAAGTCATTTATTTTAATCATTATTTAATACAACGATTACCCTACAATGATATAGCTACATTATAAATTGCTTTAAATTAAAGATAGAACAAAGATGAACAACTCTAGATGTCCCTCTTTTTATAAATCTGACTGCAAACGTCGCTGGAAGATACAGAATCGATAGTAATATTGAGCGCTTTTCCATTTCTTTAACATCCTCGTGTTCGTATTGAAACATGCCTGACGTTGACTGGTGCCAATTTGAAACAAGCCCCGTCTTTCTATTTAAAAACAAGCCCCACTTGCAGCAATATTTTGAAACATAATCATTACTGATAAATGTAATTTGGGCGCCAGGAAAAGGTTACACTTGAAACTTAAAGATTCCTGCATAATTTAAATATCTCTGATTCCAAAATTATGTTGTGCTAGTTCAGTTAATTGGGGTTCGAAGTTCATAATTGTTGCTACTTACCCTGCAACCAGTTATTCAATCTGCCATCCATATGGAGTGGCGAGGAATCTGAAACCCTTATTAAAATGCTGAATTGCACGTAACGGACAATGATAATCAGCTTTCTTTCAACTTAACAAATTACAATTTATTATATTGATAATCAAAAATGAATTTATCTTTGGTCATGACCAGTTTACTCGATATTACAATCGTTATAAAACATTGTTATTCATTCGTGGGTCTTCGCGCGCTCTTCACTTCTTCGTTCGATGGCGCCCCGTAGAACCTTCTCCGTTGACGCAGCAGAATCTTGGTTCGGATAAAGTCTTCGCCTAATGTCCATGATCTGGTTCCAAATTCTCCCGGCGATACTATTATCATCCATGACTTCTCTCACCTGCGTCTCAGGTGGACGCCTAGACACGTATTTACTTCCTACAAGAACGCTCTATCCTAATATAAGCAACGATAGTTAATTTTATACAACTGTCAATTACAGTATTTCCTCGACCTGGTAAAATATATCAGGAGCCGACCCGCTCATCACCGCATTGCTCGAGCGAATGAATGTTCTTCTAAAAACTCGGAAGCATCCGAATTTTTTATCTTTTTCTTTTGTTTCTCAAAACAATACTTATTCCGCCTCTGCTCTGTCATTTTCAACCGAACGAAAATGATCCTTAACGCCGGTTGTTTATTTGTCACATAGCAACCCTCTCGCGATCGTCTATTGACATCCCTATATTCTGTGTCATATAAATTGACATTTACATAATACAAATGGTTCGTCATTTTGGTATATCACATTATGTACGAATATACATGGAGTAACATATGAAGTAAAAGACAAGTATGTCACGTTACGGAAAATCGATTTCGAGATTTTTCACATTTAAGAAATTCACATTTAGGAGCCTCCTAAACCTCCTACCGAAAAAGTGTTTATTTTTCAAAACATTCGACTATGCGTCTGTGAATAACACTAGCTCTAAACTATTCGTAAGATCTTTTCCAATACGAATATATGCAATCCATGTATTCCTATTACGAAATCCTCCTAATGTGAACATAATTCTTCAATTTTTGGGGATATTTCGCATTAAGCCCTTAGGGTATTTTTAAAATTCTCTCAAAATGTAATAGAGAAGTCGAGCGACTTTTCGTCCGTTCTTCTCTATTACCCTCGAATTTTCGTTTGAACTATTTGAAATTTGTTGGACACCTTCGTAAAACTACACTATTGAGGATAAATAGTTTTCTTCCAATGAATTTTTTTCTCAATGACTTGCTTAATTAATGTCACGTACAAGTTTAGCAGTATTTGCAGTGTTTTGAGTGAAATATGGGAATTTAAAAACAATATTTTCTCAAAAACAGCTCTAATTTTTCTCATATAACTTTTTCTACGTACGGAGCTAAAAGCACTGAATAACATAACATAAATACCATTTTGATGTTTTTGATGTTTTATGTTTGAATATTTAAAATTACAAAATGTATTTTTTAAATATCCCTCACGTAATTAATACATTTATATTGTTTTTTATATATTATTGGATTTGTTATTGTATGTTCTTATTGTGATTTCTTATAGAGATTCTCTAAAATGCAAAAGTTTTCTGTTAATATATCTCATGTTCGGAAACGCTTAAATGATATTTTCTCCAAAATGGCTTCAAATTTGTCAATTTTATGAAGGCAGGACTCGGTTCCACTCTTCTAAGATACCTTAAAAGACATATTTAAGTTCATCTACTTCGTGTCTTTTGATAAAACAAATTTGTTTCAATAATATTACATGAAAGTAAATTAAATAATTGTACGCACTGTAAATATTATGTCCTACAACATTTTATTAGTCCATTTAAGCTTGTTAAATTTTAAAATCGTTTTCATTACTGAGAGCGTTGCTTTTAGATTTTAATGCTAAGGTAACTTTGTTTACCTTTTTGCTTTGGAAACGAATGGCTTCAAAATCACTCAGAGGCATAGATTCGTTGCTGCAAAGCACAAGTCTGCGTATGCACGAAAAAGTCGGTTTTAGTTACATTATTAATTTAATCAAATTATTATTTTGTACACAACCGTAACTGTAGTGCAGTCAAATGTTTCGGCCTCTTGAGTCAGGAGATCGTAAGACGAGCCTAAGTACACGAACACTAAGATTGTGGGTTCAAAACGAGAGTAAACCATGAACATTAGAGGCGTGGACTTTCCTATTCCCTCCTTTATTACAATCATACTATAATCTTTGCATAATCTCTTGTCCGGAAAGGTAACTACGTGTACAATCTGTCTGTAATTAGGCAACTAGATCCTTACATTCAGAACAATGGTACAAGTACCGAAATGGGATCAAGGGGCAAACACGCAAAAGAACAGGACCGAGATAGGTCCAGGACGTTTGGAGAGCGCGAAGATGCCCTTCACTGGGAATGTCTCCAAAGGCTACAGGTCTTAGTGGATCTTCTGAGCAGCGATAGATATAGTTCAGGATTCAAAGCCGAAAAGTTATCTCAGACTCAATAAATTGGAAAAGAACAAGTGTGTGCCATTGTGTATCACCTCTAGATTCTATTCTACTTTACAATCGCTAGAATCTGCGGGTGAATCTGCGAAATGTGCCTGCCGCTGGCTGCAATTTCGGCTGGGTGCTTGCTTAAATGTAGGAATATTTTACAAATATCTTATGAAAATATCTTCCGTTCCACGGAAAAATGGTCTTTAATGGAGGTGACCGGTTATATCGAGGAGGCCGTTTGACTTTCACTGTAGAACTTGTTAACATTTCATATACAATGGTTGGGGTATTATACAAACAGCGTTTACAGATAATCGATTATGACTTGATTTATTTTTTAAACAGTGTGTATTTTTTAAACAATAACAAGTGTCCAGGACTAGTAGCGTACGTAACAAAATCAAGCGGGTAGATAGGAGCAGCATTTTTCGAAATGGTGATCCCTCTATAGTACGTTAAAGCCTGAAATATAAAATTGTATGATTGAATAAAACATATATTATTATCATTAGTGGGAATGTACGGTACACCGAAACTTTTCCTCTTAGTGTCATTACTCAATAATTATTCAGATTTTAAAAAAAGTACATGACATAATTTAAAGATCTACAATTGAATCAAGTTATCCAAAAAACATCCAATCTACAAGAATCAATATAGTTGAAAAATGGCTTGGAAAGTTGGGGCATATCTTAAAATTTTGAGCAGCAAGGATGCACACCAAAAATTGTGTGTGTGGTGTGTGGCTGTAGAAAAGCTACAAAAGTTCTGCATATTCACTACACGGAAAATAGATAAACATTGTTTAATGTCGTTCAGTATTTCCTTCTCGAAGGCTAATGAAATGAAGGAGGTTTACAAGTTCTGGAAGAATATATTTGCTATTCACTGCAAACATAAAGTTGAACAGGTTTCTGAGAAGGCATTGGAAAGTTGTATGTTATACGAACATGAACTCGTATATTGTAGGGAAATATAGCTAAGATATCCTACTGTCCACCTTAACGTAAAAACGTAAAGCACTACTATAATTATAACCACAGAAAATTTTTTGTGAAACTACACATGTGGCAGACGATTGCTGAACAGTGCGTTGTGACATCACCAATCTTTGCATCTGAAAATTCATTCATCTTCAACTTAAAATATTCTATCTTCGTCTGACTCACTCCAACCTCATACTACCTGGAGAGGTGTTTCAGCGCATCAACTGTTATCACTGCAGTGCCTCTGACCGAGAGGTCCTAGGGTGCGAGTCCCGGCGGTGGCAGGATTTTTCGACATTAGCCAAAGAGCTAGGTCGAGTTCTGTCGGTTTCGGAGGTACTTACACCCTTTTGCTCGCGGCAAAGAAAGGGATTCTTGAAGGAGTTCTTGATACAAATGTTGCTTGGGACAAATTACTGCAACAAATTACTGATTTTTATTACAATTTAGTGTTTATTCTACAACACCGGTTAATAATAGCCAGCGATAAGACATCTAGGGTCTATTATCTTTCATTTACAGCCAAAATAATCATTTTCGGTTGAATAGAAAACTCAAACGAATACCCTTAGAGGATTAAATATGAAGATTTTTCGAACATTCTAAAATTCAGAGGTTTTAATGAAAATCGGAATTATATTATATTTATAAATGCATTCTCTTCTACGTGAGACGGCTGGTCAGAATGACCATTTAATAAAGAACCTATAGGCTAAATGAAATAGAACGCCGCTAATCTGCCAATTAGGCTCATGCACTTCGAAGACCGAATGGGATGGGGGAGCAAACCTTACAAAATAGCGTTTTTGTATCAACCCGTCTGAAAATTCGTGTGTTAATTGTATGATTCTAAATATCTTGGTGTGACACCAATACAGAGGCACAGTCTGCCGGGGAAGGGGGATCTGGAAACAAAGTGTGTTTACGTAATGTTGTTACTTTACAAACCAACGAAAAATAAACTTTTATGTTGATTAAGGAAAGAAAAAATGTTCTACCACTGTTCCGACGGCAAAGGGGTGCTTAGTCGGAAAATTAGAAATAAGCTGTCAGCTCTCACGCCAGGAAAGAGTATTATTTGATTGGTACATTTGGTTTAGATAGATAGATAGATAGATAGATTTATTAAAGTTCGCTTTGAGCTAATGCTCGGTGGCAAACATTATTACAATTAGATATACAATTACAAAACTATTACGAATATTTACAAATATAATTACAATTAGAATTAGAGATTAATATCCTAGTTATAATTAATTTTGAGTTATCTATATGTTGACTTATAGCTTTTCTAACACTTCACTCCACTTCACTTCACTTCATTTCTCTGCGCTGCACTACACTCCCCTCCCCTCCCCCTCCGTGCCCCCACCACACTACACTTCACTTCACTTCACTGAATAAGAGACATGACTATATTATAATAATACTAACGATTATAATAATGAAACTAATAATAATAATAATAATAATAATAATAATAATAATAATAATAATAATAATAATAATAATAATAATAATAATGATAAAAGTCCCAGTGCTATTAATGATGACCTACATAGAATTAAGTATATTTTTAAATTTCACTACATTAGAAGGAAGAGTCTCTAGTCCTTTTGCAGGTAGTTTGTTCCAATGTACATGGGAGTACATGGGAGGCTACATAAATTTGTTATGCTTCATCTTTAATACTGTCATTACAATTAACATTAAAAACAGTACATTTTAGCAAACATTTTTATAGATTTTCAAAATTGATATTTAAAGAGTAACGTACTCACAATATTAAAAGAGTCTTCGGCAAAAATATAATTCTTAATTAAATCCATTTTGCAGATTGTAAAAAGTGGAAACATTTGTTTTGTTAAAATCAATGGGGAGCAAAACTTCAAGTAAACCGCGTAGTACGAGAAGTAACATCGCAGAAAAAAGTCATTTGAAACGTTTTGCACATTAACATGAACTTTGAACCCATTTAAAAACACAGAATGTGCATTCAGTATGTTAAAAAGATCTCGATTTACCTCGCCGACAACGGGATTGGTGGGCGCTGAAAGCATTTAACAATTTACAATCACTCTGACTTGTTTCAAAAAGTTAAAAAAAAAACATATGCTAGTTTTTTATACAATAGTTCAACCAGAAATGCTAAAGTATTGCATCAGACTTAATCGTATTCGTTAATTTGCTATTCTCTTGGCTCTACGCTAGAGTTTTTTTCGCCCCCATCATCTTGCAAGCTGCTATAAGTGCCTAAAGGCCCATTCACAATGCAAACATTAGCATAAGCATAGCGTTAACATAAAAGTTAGGACTACGTCTACAAGTGGACTCATTCACTATGCGTTCGCATAAGCATAACACGTAAGACGTTAACTTAAGAGCTTGCAAGCTTCAAGCTTCTGTGCTTATGCTTATGTCAGACATAAGGAATGAGCAAATCACAGTTCGATAACTCAAAATCGAGTATCGAAGTCGATAGGCGAACTATTCGTGTGCTGCGTGGTTGTGTTTGTCGTATTTGTTTTGATATCTCGAAATCGATTCTCATCTGCAACCAATAGTAAACTAGAATGCCTCATAGCCAATAGAAACTCTTATTTTGCCTATGTTTATGTTCGACATTGTGAATACGCCAACTCTTCCCTTATGTTAATGTCTATGTCTAAGTGTTATGCTTATGTTTGTGATTGCATTGTGAATGAGCCTTAAGTGCCTCTCGCGGTACCTAACCGGGACATCCCCAGTAAAGAGCTTCCTCGCGCTCCCCGATCGGCACAAGACTTCCCTCGGCCCTGTGCCTTCGCATATTTGCTGTTTTCATAGCTCACTGTATTGTCCCTTCTCAATATCCATGAGTGTCGGGCTCTGCCCAACTGGGAGCCACCCGGGGGGGGGGGCATGGAGCCCCCAACCCGTCTCTGCACTGCGCTCTACCTTTGCTCACGATGACGTATCATCAGAAATCTGGGCACCCGGACAGGGGATTCAAATTCCTCGCCAGAGATTCTTTGATTTGGGACCATAACACTATACCAAGGCCCCAAACCCGCCCAAAGGGAGACGGACGGATGAACCGACGGACAGGCAAACGTTTGGCTGCAATATTACATGACTATCTCTCTAATACGAAAATATTGTGCGATAAAGTAAAAGACTGCTCTTTTACCTCAGTTGCTCAACGATACCAGACTTACGAAGACTGAATGATGTTATCAATGTAAATCGCGAAGTGATGCCGGTGTATTCGGAAAATTCGTCAAGCCATTATAAACGTAAATATTTAAAGAAAACATTTCCCTCTGTATGGGAGGAATAGGAAACAACGCTAGTGAAATTTGTCAACGAGCGGCAGGCCTTGCAAAACGCGGCTTCTTTGCAAAGTTTGAGACCTCCAGCGCTCGAATGCAGGCATGCCAGACAGGTAAACCAACAGCGTTCTTCTTCGATTAGTTTTAACATTTTGTAAGCGAATTATGAAATGTGGCGGAATGACTCATTTTGTGAGGCCATCTCTCAGACTTGGCGAAGTCCTGTTTAAAGGGACTTCACGTAGTACATCAGAGCAACGTAGCGTCTCGTACCTATGGACTAGGCAACCCACAGTGCACTTGTGTTGTGCGGATCAGGCGGAAGAGCGATTGGATGAAATCGATACTGATATGATGAGATCAGTCGTCCAGATTCTCATCCATCAGTAGGAACTTGGAACGCGTTGGATCTGCGAAATCTAAGAGAGCTGGGATGAATTTTCAAAGACGACAACGATATAAATTCGAGTTTATCAATAATTCGTTGCTGTTTGATTACTTCTTGTAGGTTCTTCTTACTACACAAACTGAAGGTGTATGACACAAATAAAATGCAGAGTTTAAAAATATTTGTATTATGGTTTGTTATTTAGTGGGTACAGTTGCGAATGACGCTTTGCATTCTTAAGACATCTGAAAAACGTCACCCCCAAATGTAAAAAAGTCTTTTCCCGTGCTGAGATGCTTTTAGAAAAACATTAAGAGAGAGAGAGAGAGATAAAATAATGAGTCGAAATAAAATATTTCTATACGATCGAAGAAAAATATATATTTCATCGGCCAAATTATTGTTTCTTTCAGAATATCGATTTTTTTTGCCCGACCTACCGACCTCTTCCGAAGTTTAAATCTCTATCGTGCAAAAAACAATCATTTTATATAATAATAGTTGAATGCAGAAATAACTATTTTGTAAAAACATGTCAATAAGTGATACGTTTTAGGAAGGATAATGTAAAAATTACGTGCAAATGTCATCCCTTTAAAAATTTGAATTTAAAATTTCCATTTGTTTACAACTACTTCAGAAATTTCATAACAAAATCCATACGTTACGCAAATTAATAGTTAAAATCTTACATTAACGAACGAAATTTACTGGTTTGGAATTTCGGCATGTTTTTTTTAAATGTGATTGACGAATCTACTGAATTCGATCTGTACTTTTTTGTTAGAATTAGAAACGTCGTTATAGTATTTATATCACATAATGGCGAGATCAATGATATATTTATTTCAGTTTTGTATGTAATATGGAATGAATACATGTATGAATATGGAATATGTGAATTACTACGTCAGAATAAAATGTCGGAAAGCCATTGGAAATTCTTCTATTCATCTAGCGAATACATGATAAATGAATAACATTTACACAAACTCACACGTTAAATTATCCCTGGGGAAAAATATCATATAGATGATACTACAGGAAGCAGGCTTATTATAACGAACAAAAGGTGTTATTTTTGTCCTTTTTTAAAACTTCCGAAATCTCACAAGAAATATAATTATTTCTTCTTTACTTTTCGGTAACATGAATTGCTTATATTTTGCTAATGTGGAATGCTAATGATGGCTTATGCAACGTCAAACTAGAGTAAGTTCCACATTTTATGGGAAAAGTGGCACAAAGAGTGGAACAGTATAGGCCACGATTTGAGGCAATATTCTTACAACCTGCCCCTATTTACTTTACATCAGAAACCACGTTCGGAAAATACAAATTTTCACTGCTCGTTGGGACCGTGTCGGGGAAGTGGTTTGAGACGATTGCGAGAAATGCACTGTTCGAGGTCCCCCTCCAGAACGCTTCTTCCTGAGCACTTTTCACGGTATTTCGGATGCCGTAATTTTTAGCGCCTACTAAACAAGGCCCGCGGGCTCTCGAGGCCTCCGCGGTCGCGCGTGGCGGGCGGCCAAGCCGGCGCGCTGCGCGACGCCTAACCCCTGCGGTGGACCTCCTGGCCGCCGCCACCCCCCGGAGGCGGCGCGGCGCTGGCTCCGCTCGCGCACGCAGTCCGGCCCCCGCGCACTCTGCCGGCGGTGCTCCCGACGGTCGCCGCTGCCCGCCGCTGCCAGGTGAGGCTGAAGGAGCTGACAACGACTGCAGACTCCGGCCGTCTTTTCAGCACGCGACCTCAGTGCTTCACCTGACGGAAGACGGCTCTCGTCAGTGGGGTTACGCGCTAGGTGCCACTTACATCGACATTCCGGTTTGAGGTAGAGTATTGTAAAATACGTATGGAAACTCAATAGCCAAGAATCTTTGTTATCGTGAAGATTTAATTATCAACAAAAGTTTTAGGCATATTTCAAACGTACACCGGGCAATGATAAGATTTTCTTCGCAGTCCCTTACTTTATTTTAATCTTTTCACAGAAGGATAACAAAATAATGGATCTTCAAAACTAACACTCCAGCCGATTGTTTATATTTCAATTTGCACAATACATCCCTTTTAATATTTAAACTCGTGAGAATAATGGTTGAAAAAATTTAATTTTTTAATTAAGTTATATATATATATATATATATATATATATATATATATATATATATATATATATATATAAGTAAAAATCGACATGTATGTCTTATGTGACGCATATTTCGTACTTTTTAGTAATAATAATAGCAATAATAATAATACGCTACTAGTGTTGTTTCATAACTAAATTGAATTAAATCCTTATCATCTAACCAATATTCAATGTAGTACGTAATACACTATTTTTCATTGTGAAGTATTTGGGCACTGAAAATAAGTTACGTTAGTCAACACAACCATACTAAAACCAGAATTAAAATCAACTGCTATTCAGAAAACAGCGAATTTCACACAGCATGAAAAGATGCAATTAAAAAGTACATAAAAATCAAAGACTCTTTCACTCGTAATAGCCCATTTGTTTACGCGCCGCTGTACAAGTGACGTAAGCTTCGTTTAAAAGAACATCGTAATTACTTTACTTTCAAACTGAAACGCAACTTCAAGAGTATTATAATGCAAATAAAATAATTTAATGTTCATATTTTGTGTGACACTACGTGTGGCGAAAAATTTTTTCATAAAAACATTGGAATTGAGCTTGGCGCTTTTGGGTTGTTCTGTCAAGTTTGTCCTGGAAACATAAGACGACAGGTACGCTGAAAATTATTTAAAATGTTTCTTTGCGCGCACAAATTCAGTAAGACCTTTTCCTTTAACATACAGTTATTAATATCATTACTTCCTTTTTATTTATATTTCGAATTTGATTAATGTTTCGTGTGTGTGCGCCAATGGATTTATCTTCTCTGATCGTAAAGGACTTTCTATTTAGCTCACATATGAATGCATTGCTCTCATTAACTGCTCTCATGAAGTGAGAAGATATTTTAAAATCATGTCACTTTTGTAGCTATTATCCGATGGTAATAATAATTAAAACAATAAGTCAAATTGCCGTCCACAATATAGTGTTTTTTGGTGAACGGTACTAGTATCACATATGCTTTTCTTATGCCACCCATTTCGACTCTTGTAAATAATTTATTTCTGAAATATCTCGCTGTGCAATAACACATGTTTTGAATATAGAACTTTGAACTGGTTGTAAATATATTATCATCAAATCATACACAACATATTAATTTGAGTTTTAGCTTTGTGAACGAACTACATATTTTTTAATTATATGTTCTCTCATGTTACTAATTCTTAATATTCCCACATTTAATTTTTGATGGAGATAATTTGTCATGCTCTTTCATCGAATTTTCTTATGTAGAAGACAAGTTGAACGAAATGCATTCAGCTCTCGAAAGGAAAATATTAAATTTGAAATGGTTTCGTGATATTTTTTCAACTTTTATTTTTATATTTGGACAGATTACGCACAACATTGAATACATTTTTCCAAACTCACAGACATTTCAGTGAAATGAAATTCGGAATGTATACTTTAATAATCGAAATTATGTGAAAACACATATGACAAATATTTGAAAATTACGAGCTGTGCTGAATATAATGGAGCCGTAAAATGAAATTCTTAAATTTTATGCATTTATTTTCCCACTCGCACATCGTGTTTTGGAAATGAAATTATTATTATTATTATTATTATTATTATTATTATTATTATTATTATTCGTTGTTGCTTCACATTTATTCGCTCAGATTTCTATTTTACTCCTATATTTTGATATTTGTTTCCTAATATACTTTTATGTGACTAAGTATTAGCAAAAATTTCATTACTTTTTTGTTCAAAATTTCAATGTCTTATATTATTCTCAACTGCGAATTCTGAACTTTTAAAGGAAAGTAATATACCGGTAGTTTGCAATAGTATTAGAAGGTGAATAAATGGAATTTCTGTCTTTATTTCTTTATCTACATGGTAACAAAGGACAATTACTTATGTTTTTCCTCCTTACTTGCAAAAAACTAATTTCACATAATCAGCTGGTTTACGAAGAATATATCAACTTAGAGGTCATAAGATGACTCTGTACTCTCCAATGCTATTCACGTTTAGAGAATATAATGTATTCTAGAAATCCAACTTCAAGGAATCGTTCATGAAATTGTGTCGTACTACAGTTGTTGTGAAACGTCGTCATTGATATTTTCACAAGAGTGAGGAGTATTTTTTTAAAAAGTTCAAGTTTTCTTGTTTTCAAATTCACCGCATGGGATGAAAAAGTAATTATACTGTTGCTCTAATAAAATAATTATTCTTAAATTAAATATTAACAAAATACACATTATTTCGGTGAGTAAAAGTGAGTCCAATTTCTCCGTTAAGACATTTTTACCCTGATTTGATATAATTTGATTTATTTTAATTGATTTGGGGGGGTACTACTGGCAATATATCTTAATAATATTCGTTTTATAACTTTTACCTTGATGATTTGTTGACAGCCTCTCTCACATATTGCAAGGGATAAATAATTATTTAATCTGAACTCGACATATACTACACATGACTGGACTTTAGTTCTAATAACTTTATTAGACTGTGTATCTTGCATGTGGTTTTTGTTCATTTACCACCAACAATATGAAATTCGAAAAATTATAAGAGTACGTTAATGTCTGATCGCAAACGTTTGCTACTAACAAACAACTAATTTTCATTCGTGATCCGCCAAGATGCTTTTAAGTATGCTTTTAATAATACAATATCGATCTATTAAATTCGAAACTTTTTATAACAGTACTTTATGCAATTAGTTTATAATGTTAACCTTTTGGCATGAGTACATGATTTGAAAACGAGCGACGTTTGAAACGGAGCGAGTTCTCAAAATTTTGCGAATGCAATAAAGCAACATTGTAATCGGGTTGCATACGCTATTTTTTGTATAACAGCATTATAAATTTTTAAGAGAATCAATCTTAATTTTGCGAAACAACATTCTTGTGACGTCTCGGATTTGACACCTGTGCGAGAAAACGTTAGTCGGCATTAACCGCTACTTCCCCAAGATTGTCTCGTTACAATTGGGTGAATGTGTGATGACGCAATCATTCGTACTGTAAAATCTAATTCGTCAGCATTGGCGCCGTAAAAAGCCCGTTTATGAACGATTTGTTGTAAAAGAAATGTCGTTTATAGTGCTGGTGTTGAAAAAATAAATTATTTATGAAATGGGAAATTCGAATATGAATTATGACATTTGTAGTACAAGTCTTAGACATGTTAATTTTTAATATAAAGAAGTTTCAAGTCAATAAAAACAATGCGTCGATGTGAGTGGTTATGTTGTTCGAATTAGATGAAAAGAATCACAAACTTCTCTTGTGGTAAGAGGTCCTGAAAATGGTCCCAGAAATACGTAATGTTAAACTCATAATCTTCACATTAATTTTGATTAAAAATATTTATAAATAAATTCAAATAAGGTTACGGCGTTTTTTAGCATGCAATTTCTGTGCTTCGTACTTTAATTCCAAACAGCCTTTTCTTTCATACTGAGTGGGTTGCAGTACTGTGATTCTGTAAATCAAACCCTGATCATTTACGCTTTTGTTCTATAAGTAGTGTTTTTAAATGTTGTTTCCTATTATAAACGTGTGAGAAAAGTAAAAAAAACTATGTGAATTCCAAAGGACATGAGTACATTAAATTCCGTTTCCGACAAGCGCTTTTGATCTTGAATATCAGTACACGCATATTTAAGTTTTTGTCAAAAAAGGCAACAATTAAAAATATTAACTCAGTTACTAATTTAATACCAGTTTTGATGGTAAGTAGAAACGCTAAGACTGTAAATGAAGTATGAAACACCTATATTAAAATAATATTTAAATTAGATGATCATTCTCGATTGTTAAGCAAGCATATTTTACACATTTCATATATGGAAAGGCAAGACGAGGTAAATATTTCAGAACAATGTGACAATACTATCTTTGGTTTATTTACGGCCCGAATCCATTGCGAAGGACTCTTTCGGGCAAGGGGAGGCGGCTAAGCGGCCACACTTCCCAAAAAGTAAAGGAGACTTAATAGACCCCGGAATTGTTCAACTGCTTCCCGCGGTCTGTTTTCCCTCACCTCGCACCCAGCTAATCCCCTTTCACTTTTCGTTCCCCGAGAAGGCACAGCCCGATTCCCTGCCCTTTCGTTCATTTGGGATTTCCGAACGACTAAAAACGTGTGTACTAGTTGCGTTTGTATTCATAAGTGGGGAATACAGATTCGCTCGCACCAGAGCAGAGAAAACCTCGAACACAGGTGAACATGGCAGAATCTTCGAAATTGGGTATGTTAGGTCAGCGAGGTAAGAAGCTCGTGATAGTGATTTCACGTTTTGTTTCCACAAACTTTTCATCGATGGTTTTCAACGTTGACAGTCATCTAAAAGAACACACAGATGTTTCTTGAAAACAGTCAAGTGGATAAATTATAATCGATAAATTTGATTTTAAGCTGACCATGGGGAACGTAGAAGTAAATCCTCGTACTAACGAGGAAAACAGAATGGGATAGAGTTGGGCTATGCCTTTTTTGGGGGAGGCTTAAGAAATTTTTACCGCAGGGTGCAGTTAGTATACGCCCCTCGAGCCGCGGAGCGCCGGGGAAGAGCAGCGAAATTACATCAAAGCAAATGACAGGGATATGCTTGAGCGGAAGCATGAGCACATCGCTCCTTAGGGCCGTGAGTGCGCGCGTATTCACTGTAGACAGGTTTGATTGTTTGATTGTTAGTGACCCCGGCCGCGCCAACTACTGTGTTCATTAGTCCCGTAAATGTCGTGCGTGTTTTTGCTCAGGAGGTGGCGATGGTCTTCCCCCGCTGGATGGCCAGATCCGTCGGCGACCTATCAACGGCTAGCGGGGTTGTCCCCAACCAGGTATCTCCCACCAGCGGGACACCGCCCCGGCCGGAACAAGTTCTGAGTTCCCGACCGGACTCCCGGCATGTGTGGTAGTGAAGTGCGTGTCAGTGTAAGTGTGTGTGTGTGTGTGTGTGTGTGTGTGTGTGTGTGTGTGTGTGTAAGGGGTAAGGACAGAACAAGGAGGAAAGGTCGCGCGGTCCGTTTGTTAGGGTGTTGCTCCGGCATTCGCCTAGTGTTGATCGGAGAAACCACAGAAAACTACCGATCAAAGCAACTGGCCGCAAGAATTCTCCTCCATACAACGACTGAATTCGACCTAGCTGAAAAGCTAGTGTCGAAAATCGTGCCGCCGTCGGGACTAACTTAGGACCTCCCGGTCAGAGGCGCTGCAGTGACGTCAGTTGATGCACTGAGCCACCGCTCGAGACAGGGAGAAAGTCCAGGAGTTCTGTTAATGACTTCTCATCTTTATTTTTGCTTTCTTTATCATTCAAGTCCCTAGGAGTGGCAGCGAGTGGTAGTAAGAATTGCTCCAGAATATGATGTCATGTGACACTCGATGATCATTTTAAAAGATACGCAGCAAACTAGGCAGTATCTAACAGATTATGCCATAATTTTGATACAACACAAAGTATTAATTTTATATAATATATAGAAATTTCATTCATTTCATTCTGTATTTGTCTATATAAAAAATACTGGAATTATTTAACTCCACATTATACATTTAACATTGTTTAGACTGTCAGCTCAAAGAACTTCTTAAAAAGCAACTTACTCACCATTTAGAATTCCAATGCAAGGAAATGTCACAAACAATGTTATCTTGACTGTTAGTGCTCTGTACAAGGACAAACATTTCGGCAGTCTCTCACGTGTCTTCAGAGCGTGTTTGACCTTCGAGTTCATTCATCGTGTAAAGAAGGAACTTAACCAAGAAGAAAACGATCGTATTTCTGCTAGGATGACCTTGTTACAGGAAACAATCAAACCAAAATTTGTCCATTTAATTGTGTAGTGCACTTATTTGCAATGTACTCGTACGCTTCATGCACGTTTCATTTCATGCACGTTTCATTCATTCACGTGGCGTGTTTTGAGACCACATTTTATTTAGTGTTGGGAAGCTGCGGCCTTAGTAACTCAAAGAGCATTAGGTGTCTCAGGGCTCAATAATTGATGTCACTGCAGTGCTTTGACTGGGAGGCCCTAGGGTTCGAGTCCCCCTGTGTTAGGATTTTCGACACTAGCTACGTCGAATTCAGCCACGACCTGCAGAAGAATTCTAGCGGACGGCTGCTCTGATCGGCAGTTTTCCGTGGTTTCTTCTATCAACACCAGGCGACTGCCGGAGCAGTACCCTAACAAACGGACCACGGACCGCGCGCGATCTTTCCTTCCTGGTCCTTGTCAATCCATTATTTAGGCAAGCTTACATTTACATGCACTACACTTCCACACAAGTCGGGAGACCAATCGGGCGCTTAGAGCTTATCCCGGCTGTGACGGTGCCCCACAGGTGGGAGATTCCTGATTGTGGAACCTCCCAAGCCGATGGGTAGGTCGAAAAACCCTACAAGCGCCGGATCTCGCCATCCAGTGGTGAAAATCACCGCCGCCTCCCTCCATAAAAAACATGCACTGCACTTACGGGACTAATGACCTTAGCGGTCATTGCACCCGGAATCACTAATCATGTCATTGCTAAGTGACAATAGGAAGGGAGCAGTGCGTTTCGCACCTCGTGCCCATGCAGCCGGGCGGCCTCCGCCGGAGCGCTCCGCTCCGGGTGCATCCTCGCCGCCGGCGCCAGCGACGGTCGCACGCGCGCCCCGCCCGCCGCGCTGTTATCACTTGTGGGGCGCGGGGGGCGTGGCGGGGGCGCGGCGCGAAGGGGGTGGCGCGTGGAGCGCAGGCGAGACCGGTTGCGCCGGCGCCGCGCCCCTGACCCCCGACCCGCGATAGGGCGCGGAACCGCCGCGATCCGGTTGGAGGGGCCCGCCGTGGACCGCGTGTTTGTTTGCGTCGCGGCCTTGGACTCGCGGCTCGCGACGCCCCGCTAATAGCGACGTCGCCGCCGCCACCGCCCGCCCACCCGCCGCCTCATTCGAGGACGCACTGCCCGCAGACAGGGTGCGCAGCGACGTCGACCGACTGCTGGACTCCACCGCCCGTTGCTCTTCCGTTATGGGCTCCGTGCCGCGCGGCGGATACCCAGGTAAACTGACTTCTGGGGTACAGATCCGTGGTCCAATGACCGATAGATTTTCTGCAAAATCTCTACATACAACGACGACAATGCCGAACTTGTGTTGGGTAAACAATAATACATCGGCGTGTTCTTTTTTCATAAAATAAGGCTTGCAGCGGAATCTGTCAGATCCTTTCCAAGACGTTCTGCTCTCCTATTTGACCTCTTAGGATGAGTGTTTGGTGTTTTTGTTTAGTACGTTGTCATTTTATAGCGAACCTTCAACCATTATCAATCAATAGGCATTAAAAACAATATTGTAGTAGCTACTTGAGAGGTTTATCACCATTCAGCCGTAAATTAGATTTTTGGTTTTGACGGCCTCTTTCAGATTAATAACAGTTGTTTTTACAATGTCTGTACAGTTCTTCTGGATAATTCAAATAAATTCTCATCGTAAAAGAATTTAATACTCTGCTAATATTTTAGGCTTATCTACAGGTTTTTGCAAGCGTAAGAATTCAAAGGATGCCATTAAAACATTGACCATAATACTGAAACAACATTAAGTAATTCAAAGGTAAGAGTTAAATATGTTTGGTAAAATTTCTAACATTTGTTCGTATTTTGGTTTCAACATGTCTGGGATTGAATTGATAAATTTTCGACATAAAAATATTAATCATTCTAAATGAGGATTACCTTTAGCTGTCGTATATTTTGATGTGTTTTGCGTACTATATTTACTTTATTATGATATTGTTCACATTTCTCTTACGTTTGCTCATGTTTTAAGAAGTGACATTATTTTTTTGACAAAACACTGCATGTAAATTAAGATATTAATGTGACATCGGGGTATCAGTTTTGTATAAAATAATTAATAAATTATCCATTCTCCGCGTTTTTTCGATAATTTCATATATTTTCTTTCATTGAAATAATTAAACATGGAACTGAGATTTAAAAATGCGTCATCTCACACTGCATTTTGCATCGTACAATATTTCAGATGTGATGATACTCTGCCAACTCACGCAACCTCTTTCTCGCGCACATGATAAGCAAAAATCTAGTTTCATCCGCTCAATAATTGTGTTCCTTCGTTTATCGCTTACAAACAAAACAAATGGTTTGGCATGCTGGATTGAATGTTTTTCCAATATAATCTTTATTAAATATGACATTTAACATTATTTTAAAATATTTTTAATACTTCAGTTATAGTATAGGATTAAATTGATAAAGAGATTCATATTTGGATATTTTTTTATTGAAGAGTGACAATTCTGATCACTTTTTAACGTATGCATTGCTACTTTAGAGGCAATTTTATCAATACACCTCTATTGCAGGTAGTACATTCCTTGTCTTTTCAAACAAACATTTCTTATGCTTCAAATTCTTTAAAGTTTTTCCAATCTCAAAGTTAATCCTTAATATTCTCTTAGCGTTAATATTTGATTAAATTTATTTTCTTCTTCCGTAAGACATCCCACTTCAAGTCCGTTACTACTTTTACCATACTTCTCCATTTTTTTCCTTTTCAGGCCCATTCTTCTTCAAGTTGTTACTTCCAAGTGTGAAAGGTCATATTCTGCAACATGGTTTTCCTCTCCAATCTTCTCCAAAGACCCTCTGTTTTCTGAAGCGGTTTTTTCAGGGATTGATATCCTTATATATTCATACGTCAGTCATTTAGTCAGTCAGTTTCTCAGTCATTTCGGTTTCAATGCTTAAATTATTGTTAATATTGTATCGTATTCGTATCGTCCGTTAGGAAAAGTTATCTGGAGGCATCTTTTAATTTTTCATTTCCAGGCTCTCAATAAATATTTAATTAAAAGTTAATATAATAATAAGTTAGTTAATATAAGTTTATATAAGTTAAGTTAATATAATAATAAGTTAATAAAATTAATATTTAATTAAGAGTAATATTTACCGAAACAGTCAACAATCTGTGTATTTTTATTATAAAATTTAATATTTTTATTACATTATTTTTGGAAAAGAGGAATGAAAACACTGAAAATGTGAAATTGATCCAAACTGGGATACCGATCGTCTCATTTGGACACAGTCTGCTAAGTTGGTTCTCAATAGAAATGCACGGTGACAAAATAAATGTTGGAAGAACAAATGTGTTTATTGAAAATGACATTTGATGTTTTTTATCTTGACCATAAAAAAGAAAATATACCGTTTAATTTCATTAAAGATATTGTATTCTTAAAAAAATGAAAATTGCCCCATTTTTTAAAATGATTTTCACACCTCATTCTAATGATTAAGATAATGTCTAAAAGAAATAATTTCAATATTTTAAACTTAACTTGCATGCCAAGGTTAAAATCTCCCAAGTTAGTGAAATCATGGTGGCTGATAATATTATATTTCATCTCTGCAATTTATTACAAAATTATGCTTACCGGTCCCTCAAGATGGACCAGTGCAATCAAGGCAACCTTCTGTAGACCGGCAACTAGTACAAATATAAGAAAACGATAGCGTTGCACCACTGAAACTTGACTTGTGATCCCATTAGAGCATTCTCAAGCATTAGAGCCAACTTTTGTGATCCAACAACGTACACAAAGTTATGAATGCGTGTGCGCATCAATTTAGGCGCCCATCCTAATGCGGAATCTTGCCGCTTCAGTTCATCATTGCTGCATATGAAATTCACGCGCCTTTATAATTATGATTTTCTTGGGAGATGGTACTTCATTTTTGTGAGGAACCAATATTTACTTCCTTAATAAAACTATTAATATTTCATATACTTTACGTTTGGCATTAATACTATGGAGGAGAAACGTGAAATGTCTTCTTAGTAAACTGTATTTACTGTTCATTTCATTCAAAATTTAGGTATTTTTTTTATCAGTCTTATTTTTTTATTTAGGTTCATACATCGTTGTTATTTACATCCGAAGTGACAAGATATTTGAACCAAAATTATTGCCCTTTAACTTTCTATTTAATTTGATGGTATAAATGTTCCCTAAATGAAATTATTTTTTCAGCAGCCTTATTATTATTCTAGCTGAAGTTCCCTGCACTGCACGACTATGTTCATCATAATCGTCAATTAGCTTGTATTGGATTGTTATGGGCATATGTAAATTCATGCCCAGTTGCATACCCCTAGCAAACTAACTGTATTAATTTGAACACTGAATTTCAATGACCCTAATTGAGCTATTGGTATGATTCAAATGCATTTACTAGGAAATTTTGTGGGCTTTCAGAAACGTTTGGTTCACTTTCCTATAGGAAAGTGTATGAGATATTTCCGAAAAACGGAAAGAGTGCACTTTATCTTGCTGAAGATACATTATTTGGGTATCTTGGTATCGATGAATTAATATTTTTTCTTTCCATCTTATTTATTATATTTACAATTTTATTAATTGTATTCTTTTAAACCGTATGATTTTCTTCACACATCAAACAACTCTCTCTTATTTGCAGTCTCCCCTTACATTTTTTAAAGATTCTAGACGAGTGAACTCACACAATACTTAGTAACCATAAAAACCTGTGTATTTTCTAGAATGCTTCCAAATATCATTGAAAGCATCGGCTTGTATTGTGCCAATCGATTTGTCTTGTCAGGAGGAATCCAATGAACTATAAATCAATATTCTAAAATCTTTCATATCCCATTGTATCAATACGCAAGAGCAGATCTTGATTCAAACCATTGCCATGTAATAATAAGCTTGAAAACTCGAATCACAAACTCGGATACACTACCTAAACTAGTGAAGTAGCTGACGTAAGTCTTCCCAAACACGTTTTCTTAAAAAAAAAAAAAAAAAAAAAAAAAACACGTTTTAGAGAAATTTTTAAAAAATGAATCAGCAAAAAATTATAATTTCCCCATCAGGAGAACGAGACGCGTCGAATGACAGTTCATTTGTCACTATTTGGGGAACCAGAAGGGATGCGTGGATGGCGGACAGGTAGATGAGACAAATGGAGGGACGCAGGTTCCTCGATTACTATAAAAGGATAGAGATACTTTTCCTTAACGAGATCTATTATTTAAAGTTAGATCTTTAAATTAGGAAATATACAAATTTTCCAAAATGTGAGTAGTTTTCGCATAACTTTGCGTGAAATATAGGCAATTTTAAGAACAAGATTTTCTCAAAAACGGCTCCAATTCTTTTCAACTAAGTGTATCCAATTTTTTTAACTTGCAAAATTTCCTTCTAAATGTTTTTTATTGATTTAGATAACGCAATTTCGCTTTCGACAAAATTGTTACTGGAAGTTTACCCAGAGTTACTCAAGAATGCATGCGATTACCGCTACCTGTAGAAATTTGTCACTAAACTCGGCAGGGAGGGGGGGGAGGGGCGGGCCCAGGTGCGAGGTGACGCAAAGTGAGGCGGGTTCAGGCAGAGTGGAGCCGGGAAGGTGGGATGGAGCAGGATGAGGTCTTGCGAGTCGAGGAAGGGACTCGGCAGTATAGGCCAGGGTGGATCAGGACAAGACGAGGCGGGAGTGCACTCTGCACAGAATTTGTAGTTTCCTGTGTAATATAGCGTATCGAATAAATACTGTACAACACAGTTTCCTTCAGATAATTAGTAATTTTATTAGAAGTATATTATTGACTGATGTTTCTATGTTTAGGCAAGTTTTCCCAGTTACCTGTATTCAACCAATTAAGTCAATATAGCCGCGTATTCAATCAAGGATTTGTAGTTTTGTGGCGTATGGTTCAGTTCAAGATTTTCCTACAACTTCCTGAGGGAGAATGAACATTAATAATAATAATAATAATAATAATAATAATAATAATAATACTAAATTTAACGAATTCGATTTCTTATAGTGCATTTATAAAGTCTAATTCATTAGTTTAGAATACCTTTCTTTCGACCTATTTCTATCAAAGTACACTGGTAAACATCATTTTATGATAATTTTCTGAAAAAAAGAAATGAACAATAAGGACATGACTGAGTATCATGAAATATTAATTTTATTTCCTGACGAAATAAATTGTGTTTCTTTTCAGAGCTGTGGTGCCCAATGGGGGAAATTGCGGAGGAGCTACCTGCGACGCAGGTGAGGACCGTCATAATAATTTCATACACTTAACTAGCTTAGCGAGGCACCTCCGGCGGATAATTTTAATGCGAAAAAAGTATTTGTGCTGTGAAAATTTATAATAAAGAGAAATATTTGACATACATTTGCCTGGCTGATCCCTCCTCGGGCATAGAAAGTTAATAGAAAAACTAAAGATTGAAATATTATTTTTAAATTCACAATTAAATTTAATTACCTTCAATCTGCTAAATCAAGAAACGACCGGCTGAGTTTAGCTCAGAATCAGCATTGCCGCCAACTCTGCAGCGACTCTGATCGGGAGGTCCTAGGGTTCTAGTCGGGATTGTGGCGACTTTTTGACACTACATAAATAACTAGCTCGAATTCACCCGCTGTGTGGGGGTGAATTCTAGCGGCCGGCTGCTCTGATCGATAGTTTTCCATGGTTTCTCCGATCAAAACCAGGCAAAAGCCAGAGTAGTACCTTGAAAAACGGGCCACGAACTGCGCGCGATCTTTCCTTTCTCTTGCCCTATCGTCTCCCCTTTCACACACACTTACATGCACTTCACTGCCACACATGTCTAGCGACCAGTCAGGAGCTTAGAACTTATCCTGGTTGGGGCGGTGGGTTTATTGTATAGCGACAATGTTGATTTTATGATTCTCTAACAAGTTCCGAAAACCCTTTAGAACATGAATAACTAGTACAGAAAGTGATTATTTGAAGCGTACGAATGAAATGACGACGGACGAGGCGATTACAGGAACAGAGTCCGACATTTTGAAATGAGTACGCCCAAAACACGTACGAGTTGCATTCATTTTTTAATACACATTTAAGGAAACTTACAAATACATACCCTTGAGTATCATTATCAAAATGCGTGGTGGTTTCATGACGCCCCAGTATTTTGTTTACTTTGCAATACTCAGTTGTTTTTTATAGCCATGAGTTCTTTGCGGTATGTGTAAGACAAAGTCTACTTTCCGTATACGTATTGCAAACTAACACTTTACAACAATAAACAGTGTGAGAAGTACTAGTTTGCACGCATTAGTACTGACAAAGATATTCATCCTTAGCAATGAAAGACCGTTTTTAGTACACGTGCATGGTAGGTAGAGATATTCGTCCTCCATCAGTTCCTTCGCTTGATTGGGAGTGTTTCCTGTAAATTGGTAAAAGATCTTAATAACTGAAAATATTTTTTATTTAATACGTGTTTGCGAATTTTCTTCTTTAAAAATGTACTTTAGTAATACCAATACAAATTATTCGCATGTATAAGTTATTGAAATTACTACAATAAATATTAGCTGCATCTCCGTATGCGTTGGCACAAATGAGTCAGGGGGCGGGAGGTTGGCATATCCCCGTTGAAAATTTTGAATGGGCCACCAAAGTCTATAATAAAACTCTTTTTCGTTAAATACGTTCATTTCACGTTTTCCTCCTTTTTAACCTGACAATTTGGAGAATTGTTGTACATTTGGGGAAGAGGGTCACCAAGCAATCCATTAACTTGTAAAGAAGTGGTTTAACATAAAATCAATTATATTTATTAACTGTATCGTAAAGTTATAATTTCATTTTCTTTGTAGTATGTTTTATTTATTTACTAATTTAGTATTATATGTCATATGTTATCATATATATCATATGTCAATAAAGATCAAAGAAAAAGGAGGCCCAGAAATATATGTAGTTGTCCCCCACCCCCATGATTTAGGACGCGTACCTGCGTGCGTCTGTTAGGTCTTTTCTCTGCCGAAGAAATCTCTTAAAGGACGATAGGACGCCGAAAAGTTCTGGAGGAGGTTGAAGTGTTGGCTATTCAGCAGACGTTTCCAACATTCACTTGTGCATATGAAACATCGTAAGTTTACGTCTCGAAATGATTAAGGTATTTCAGATATTGTTTTTCCAAACCTACAAAATGTACAAATTATTATTCTCATTGGAAATCCGCTTGTAAACTACTTCCATTACCGGCAATAACTGAACACCATAATTAGAAGTTTTCATATCAAACAGGTTTCGTACAGGTTCACGATCTGGCCGAAACACGGAGAGAAAATTGCATTCAATTAGTTGGTTTGCTGGTTAGGCAACAATGCATACTGTCGTGCATTGTTGTCGAACTCTTACTTATTCAATGTACTTACACTTACACTTAAAGGCGCCTTTTTCACATGGTGGGTTTGAACTCAACATACTAACTGATAGGATCGAATAACATTTTCGTCTAGATAGTTATTTTCATTTGAATTTATGTGTACGCGTACTTACGACTAAATTGCACTTCCTTCAGAAATCTTATTAAAAGGTCGGGAAGTAGTATATTTAAATATTAAATACATTAAGTATACTTATTAAAATACTTTAAAGTATTTAAAAATACTTTCTAGCGTCTAATGATTTGAGAGAAATTGATATTTAGAAAAAAAATATACTTAATAGCTTCGATGAAAAGATTGATTGTTAAATAAAGACTTAATGAAAACTTTATGTGAACAGTTCTGCTTTGTAAATCATCATGATGCTTTGTAAAGAAAATACATGTCTCAGTGCTTAATGTGAAATGAATTGAATTCAAAGTACACTTCATTTATTATTCTATTACCTTTGCCAAATACTTGTCTTGTGACCATCATGAGGAGTAATTCCCATTTCACAGACATGTATGGTTCATGATCATGGTCTCATTAGCCTATCATAATGTATAATGAGAGGGAAAATTAAAATACTAGTATTAATTTTTAATTGTTTCCTTTTTTAAGACCAATCCTTATGAAAAATAGATAAATTAATTTTGTTAATTATTTTTTTAGAGTGATAGTGATGGGAGTTCTACAAGCCTTGACTTAGGAGAAAGTTCGAAAATCTCTTAAACCGATGCAGGTAAATAATCTCTACACATTGGGTGTAAGAAGAGAAATCTATTCAGATCACTAATCAGAGAAATTTGAATTATTGTAGGTGGGCAGGTTGTGGCAGATGGTTTGGACATCTGGATCTACTTGCATCACATGTCACAAGAGTTCATGCAGCATGTGGGCAAGGAGGCCTGTTTTACTGTGGATGGGAAGGCTGTGCTCGAGGAAATAGAGGTTTCAATGCTAGGTAAGCTATTTTTTTTTTTTTAATTATTATTTACAAGAGAAATATTTGAAAATTGGACTTTTAGAAGAAAGTGAACATAAAATGAAGGACTTGCAGTTACAGCTCTCAAGGAGTTTTTTTTATTGCAGATATAAAATGCTGGTCCATGTGAGAACCCATACAAATGAAAAGCCTCATCAGTGTTTCAAATGTGATAAAAGTTTCAGTCGAGCAGAAAATTTGAAAATTCATGCTCGCTCACACACAGGTAAGAGACAAACAAAATTATGAAGTCAAAGAAAACTTCATTATTTTCAAATGTAATTATGTATAATACATTTTACATTGCAGGTGAACGTCCATACGTATGTCCTGTACCAGGTTGTGGGAAAGCTTATTCAAATTCCAGTGATCGATTCAAGCACACCAGAACACATTCAGTTGATAAGCCCTACATGTGCAAAGTTCCTGGATGTTCTAAGAGATACACAGATCCTAGTTCCTTGCGAAAACATGTTAAAACTTATCGTCATTTCCAAAACGTTTGTCAAGAAAAAATTAATGACCCAATTACAGATAATCAAATTTATAATGAAGAAACTCTTCAGTTTCATAACTCAGGACATAGCACATCAGAAAATGAAGAAGAACATACAAAGGAAAATCTAATAGAACCAATGGAAGAATCCAATTCATGTCCAAATCAATCTGACTCTTCAAATAATTGTTTTGGAGATAGATTTTCTGAAATAAATAACCAATCCTTTTCAAATTCTGTGGAATCATCTGATGTGACTTATTTTGGTTCAAATTCATGTCATTTTCATCAGTGGCCTAGACCAGAGTACAATTTGTTTTGCTCTTGGTTGTCATTATGGAGTAACTCTCTTTCAAACAACCAGGAACAAGATTTGCCATTAGATCTTACTGTGCATAGAACAACAGGAAGAATATAAGACTACATGAGAATAAAGAAAATTCTTCCTCTTAGTACAAAGTGAAGTTTCCACAGTTCTTATGAGTATATAAAACAAGTCAAATAGATACCTCATTAAAAATAGTGAATTGAGACTTTTAATGTACACCTCATGCTAATGTTGTATAAAGAATTCGAAACATAAAAATTCGGTCTTTGTAACTAAAAAGTTTGATTTCTGAAACTGGTGACATTTGAAAAGGAATCATAAAAAATATTCTGAATACAATACAAATATTATTCTTTTTTTCTGTTGGTACTTCTATCACTGCTTAAATTGCATATAATAATATAAGAAAGCCAGTAATGATGTTAGAATATATTTTCAAATTAGATTTAGTGAATATATTTTATTATTAAAAATTATTTCTATTCATTATTAATCATTGAAACATTGTTTACTTTCCAAGTCTGAAAAATTACTCATTCAAAATTTGCTACAGTGTATTCAAGTGGTGTCACTGCTTTCACTTATGGATTGAAGTTTTCAATTAAGATTTCAGCAGAATGTTGAAAAATAACAAAAAGTTCTTAATATTTATTTATTTACTTATTTATTTATTTTGTAAATCCATGTAAATACTAGACTAACACATTTATCATGCATTCTTCTTCAACTTCTAATACATGTGAATAGTATATTTGTGTACCAAAGTAAGGATTGCTAAACATTCATACAAAAGTAATTTGAAATATCTATACTTAGAAAACAGATTTGTAAATTAAAAGTAATTACATGGAGTATAATAAAAAGTCAATATAAATGTAACGATTTAAAGTCAAAAAGAGTTACCATGATACTCAATGTACAATTAAAGGACTGCTGATTTGAAAAAATGCAATCCAAAACTAAGTCAGTTAGAATTGTATTGCTTGTAAATATTATTTATGTCTAATGTAAATATGATAAATGTTTTTAATTTGATTCAAAGGATCTACTCTTTTTTCACTGACAACCTTTCCCTGTCAAATACCTTCTGGCAGTGTTTTTGAACAATTCAGTCTCTTGCCTCCATGACACTGCGCCAAACAGAATTCACAATCTTCAATACATCAGTTCAATATACGAAACTTTTTATTATTACTGTACACAGTAGTAACACAAAATAAAATAGTTCAGTTCAGAGAAACTACTCTGGTCCTACCTACAAATAATTGCGTGCCTTACCTTTCACTTCAAACAAATTAATGTTCCTAGGAAATGTGTAATACAGAACTTTACTACGACTATTCCACTCGTGAAATTAAAACCCATAGTGTTTAACTATACAATATTAATAAATGCCCCAATCAGGGCGTATCTAAAAAAGTTTATCGCTTTTTCTATCCGAATTTTCTTACCGCTCTTCCCTACAATCATACTCATCTTAGGTGGCGGTATACATCGATCGCTATGTCGAAGTTCCAATAAACCTCCTATGTACCTACTATAACATAACCTCTTTGATTTTAACATACCATTCAGTTATTTTCAATATTTGGCGCATTTTAAAATGGCCAAATTCTTGGACATAATTTCATTCGTAGAATAGTTCTATTAAATACTACTCGTGCTCTGCAAATCCTCAGATAAATCCTCTTCTGGCTACGCGAGTCGTGGATTTATCGACAATTTCCAAAGCACTCGTGGATTAGTCATTATTACCTATGATAACCACATCACAGTTCTCATCCTGGCCAATCCATGTAGAATTTGTAATGGACAACGTGGTTTTACAAATGATTTTTTTAGATTAATTTACTCTCAACCATGTACAGAGACAAGGGAAAAGGGACCTTGAGGAGTGTGACTACCCAACCGAAATTGTTTTGACTTCAACCTCTTGGTTCATTGTAAATACTAAAGCTCAAAATTTCATTAGTGTTAAAACCATTATTATTGTTGTATTAATATATACTAGTACCAATGCGAGAACTCTCATGTTAAACCCCTTCTTCCCTATTTTTCCATATCCATATTAAGCCTGTAATATATCTTTTTCTTCAAGACCCTCTTATCCTCCGTCATTTGTTCTATATGTAATAATAATAATAATAATAATAATAATAATAATAATAATGGTGACTTTATTTATGTGGCGAGACTCGGGCCATCAACCGCCTAACCACGTAATACATAAATTTGTAGATAAAAATTGAAACAGTATTCAAGATAAAATAAAGTACAATTTGGAGATGTCTTTCTTATGCCTCCTTCTAACTGATAATAATGATACACTCTTGTCGATACAAACTATTCTTATTTAACGTTATTACCGAACAGAGATAACGTTATTTTACATTATTATACGGGTACCCCCCGTTATATAACGTTATTATACGGGTACCCCCCCCCCGTGTAATTCAATCGCAGAGAATAGTAAGCAATTAGTTTATTTTCACATACAGTTGCAGATTCTACAGGCTCCGAAGATTCTACTTCAATCGAGAAGCATCGAACCAGCAATAACGTAATAGAAAGTTCAAAAAGATCTCGCCCTGGAGTTTACGGTGTGGGGATCGTTTGTTTGAGGCCTCCGGCCTCTTTTTTCTTGTTTTTCTTCTGTTTTGAAGGCCCTAAACGCTTCGTCTAGGAGTTATTTAGCGGTATAGATTTTAAAACACATGGCCGAGTGTTGTGGGTTGCATTTAATATGAATATTTAGAAACATTTTTTAAACATCTTTCATGTTTTTAAAGTCACAATTCGTCACGACTCCTTCAAATTCTTTCTTTAGAGACCTCATTTATAAAGATTGGTTGCCTGTGAAAGCCGCAAAAAGTATGTATACTACTGAGATAATATGTATATTACTGAGATAATTATTATGATTGTTATAATAATTATAACTGTGTGGGGGACCTGTGAAAACATTCCAGGATAATTAGACTCATAAATTGAACATCCAGAACTGGAGGCAATTTATCACATGCAATTTATGGCATTATGAATGCTTTCGAAACGATATCATTACGCACATTTGTATACACATTCTTCCCAACTTGAATTATTGAATGTAGAGAACATTGTAACACTAATTTAATTAAATACAACCGCCTTATCTTATCAACACGAGGATCGAAAGAGAACAAATCTACTACATGATGCCCGCGATATCTCAGAGAGTGACATGGAAGCAGTGCACAAGGACCCCGCGAAGCCACGGGGCAAAAGAAAAGGCAAATGCACGTCCAAGGCAGGACAACCAGGCAGCTCGATTGTAGGAGAGGGTGGTGAAACCTATGAATTCCCTGCAAAATTTGCGCACACCTCCTTCCCTCACTACCTCCTATCATTTCCATGAATAATCGCTTCATAGTGCTTCAGGACCAACGACAGACAGCAGAACCAGGACCTTCCGGTACAACAAACAACCATAATGCCAACACAGATGACGCACATGACACGAAGAATCCCATTAGACTGACTTCCGGATTAAAACCTCGAATCGAGCCTATCACCTAGACTTCAAGAATATTATAGACCCTTGTGAAAGACCTAAATGAATGGACCAAAAACAGTATCGATGCACGTTGCAACAAGACCCAATTGATTATACAACCGAAGACAACGACTGTCCTTCATAAAGTGGGACAAAGGCTTGAGTTTATTAAACAGGGCAGCAACACACGGAAACTTTACTTCTTTGACAAGCCTATTTACTTCTATCATCGTGAAATAGCTACTCCTAAAGAAAAGTTCGTTATTAAAGGATCACACCCAAACCTAAATGCACAGGACGAATTGACTGACATACGCGACACATACAGCTTCCCCATAACCATCTGTCAGAAATGCAGAAAATGGAGGAAGACAAAACCATATGACGCCTAGGATGACAAGGACTTGATGCCGAAAATAAAGGAAACTATCAAAAACGTGTTATACTATAGTATTAGAATTGACTTCTACAAAATTAATAACAGGATCCGTTGCAACTGATGCCAACAATTCGGGCATACCAAGAAATATTGTTCCAGGAAATAGGTCTGCTGCAATTGCGCAGTATCACACGACGCCGTCTTCTGTACTAGCATCCATATTAAGCGTGCCAACTGCTTACAAAACCACGAAGCATCCTGGCGCGGCTCTGCACTTTTCAACTCGCCAATCACTCCCGACTACAAGGAAACCCGCCTCCACCAGACTTGTCCTACGAATCCTTCCCCGCACTCGACAGCAAAACCTTCGCGGATACTACTGCAACAGAACTGACAACCAGGACTCCTCGACTAGAAACTGGCAACAGCACAAGCAACATGTTAAAAGACATCGACTTCATCTAGAACAACAATATTACCAGAATCATCCAGACAATAAAAGACATCAATATTTTTAGAGAACCCGACGACATACTGAAGAAACTATTGACTGCGACCAAAATATGCGACCTTAATAAACAAACAGAACAACAGACAACAATACCTGAAACTATCATCCTGGAATGCACAAGGCAGACTACACAACAAAAAAGCTTGATTCTCACAGTTTCTTGAAGACTACTCCATCGAGGAACCTCTCATTCAGGAAAGCTGGTTGAAACCTAACTCGATCCCTAAATTCCTCAAATACGTATAAGACCGACCGATAATCCTGGGCGGAGGCAAAGCCATCTTAATCCGGAATACGATCCTACATGCCATCCCCCCGACTCCCAATACCTCTTTCGAAACCATCTCCATTCAAATAGAAACAAAACTAGGACCAATCAAAATCATTTCAATGCATAACAGACCTCACTTCTGACTGAAAGCAGTACACCTGGACAAACTAATCGACAGACGCACACCCACTATTATAGCGGGCGACTTGAACGCTAAACTGACGAACGATAAACTGCTAAACGACGTGGGGATACAAGTATGTCAACCAACTGGGACAAGACCTACACAGCTACCTCCTAACCAGGCCATCCCAAATCTTCTCGCACCACAGGAACCCACTCACATGATAAACGAGGAACCAAACGACATTCTCGACCTCGTAATTCACTCTGCATCCATTATCGTAACAGATCGCTACCCCGGGTACGAGATAATATCAGATCATCTATTACTAATCTTCACCGAACATATAACCCATTACTCTCTAGCACCGCCCACTCACATATATCACACCATAGACTGGCAAAACTTCAAACATCTCATATCCAAAAAGAAAAACCTCCTTCACCCTTCAGTACCTGCCATCTAGTAAATAAAACCATAGACCCCTTCAACCATCTAATCAAATCCACCATCCACAAATCTACCTTATATGCCTCCACGCTACAATACTTCCAAACCCTTCCCAATAAACTCCTAGGCCTAATTAGACAAACAATACGAGCACAAAGACGTTACTACCGAACTAGACAAAAAGAAGACAAGACCATTTACCAACAGTTTGAACGTGCACTTCACGACAAACTGACACTTCACCACAGAAATACTTGGGACCAGACAATACCCACAACCCATCTTTCCTATAATGCGACCAAACAACACCCTCACAAACGATCCCAAAGTCATTGCTGAAGGTTTCGCCCAATTTCACTCCTCCAAATTCCCAAACCAACCCCACACTCCCTTCATTCGCTATTCTCAACTTCCTCAAAACCTCGCCATTTCGGCCTACTCATCTATAACTGTGGACTTTCACTGACAACGAAATACGAGACGAAATTCGACTTCTCGACCCGACAAAAGCCGCTGATGCAGAGGGCGGCACTGAAACATCTGACTCATAATGCGACTCACCATTTGACTGCTATCTTCAACGCATGCATACGTTTGTCTCACTACCCCTCCATCTGAAAACATACCACAGTCATCATGATCCAGAAACCAAACAAAGACCACAAACAAGCTAGCAGCTACAGACCAATGAATCTTCTACCCACTCTCAGAAAATTATTTGAACGACTTTTACTCTAACAAATGACACCATTTCTAACTAACGTATTGCGAAAACACAGTTTGGTTTCAGAGACAAAAGGCCAGCGGTACTACAGACACTACGAC
This sequence comes from Teleogryllus oceanicus, assembly GCA_964035755.1. Taxonomy (NCBI): domain Eukaryota; kingdom Metazoa; phylum Arthropoda; class Insecta; order Orthoptera; family Gryllidae; genus Teleogryllus; species Teleogryllus oceanicus. The sequence goes on along the minus strand of CAXIVR010000008.1, from coordinate 106,028,249 downwards.
TTGGCCAAGATATTTCAACACTTCGTACATTATCCACGCGACGTTACTGCTCTATTCACAAATTTTAGCAGTGCCTTTGACTTTGTCTACCACGAGATCCTCCATCTCAAAATAAAACTATACATCCCAGAATTCCTTCAGTTCTTTTCGAGAAACTTCCTCTCCCTACGTTCCTTCAGCGTAAGACACCTTTCATGCTATTCCTCTTTCTATCTCATCAAAGCTGGAAGCCCCCTAGGGCACTGTTCTGTTTTCTAGCATATTCAACATTTTCATCAATGACATACCAATCCCTCCTGATGTAAATGGCTATCTTTATGTAGACGGCCTAGCATATACTGTGAAACCACACGATTTTACTGTCAGAACGGAAATTACGATAAGCCGCTGACCTGCTCACAGACTGGGCCAGAGAAAACCAAATTAGAATCAATGCATCTAATGTGCCAATGACCATGTCAAATGATCATGTCAAGCGATTATTTTTCAGTGAAAAAGAGCAGATCCAGCAATAGCCCCCAAACAAATCAACGACATGGACATCCCATGGAAACGAGAAGTGATGTACCTCGGACTGACTTCCGACCGTAAACTACAGTGGATCCAGCACATTAAGGACAATACTCAAAAAGCACATCGAACAATCAACGCCTTACTGCCAATCATGAAAAACAAGAATGTGAAACACAAGACCAAACTCTACATATACCACACTATATTAAGCCAATAGCTACATACAGCACTGAAACCTGGGCCTTGACTTTCCAATCAAACTATAACTTGCTGACCAAACTGGAAAATAGAATAATCAGTAGGTAACGGGTTTCCATGTAATTACATGTTTTTACAGGAACTAGATACCCGCATTCAATTACATTTTCTAGAGTTTACAAGACATTCTGAATGAATTAGAATTGTAATTATTACCGCAAAAGTGATTTTTCTGCATTCGCTCTCCTAGAGAATTTGTCATTGATTTAGGGATAAAATGGTTACCATAACAAGAACGTTGTTATTAAACAATTAACTTGTGTTGATACAGTCTGAATACAAGAGGTATATTGTGGATCTGTGGAATATAGAAAAAATTAATTACTTATAAGTGCGTGCGTGCGTGCGTGTGTGTGTGTGTGTGTGTGTGTGTGTGTGTGTGTGTGTCCCGCCTCACGCTGTTTTAAGTGTCATTGTAGAGTATTACCTACGTAGTGAGTGTCTCATATGCATCCGTTGAAATCATTTTATTAGTGAAATCGTATTATATGCTGTTTGTGGTTCCAAAAATTGTACACATTACTCCTGTGTATCATATATAAAACCGCTACTATGTAAGTAAGTGGTTGCTAGAATAATTGAAATTTCACAGCTACATTTTTTCATCATTTTTGCATCATTTTGTTGGATAGCGTAATGAACTCTTAAGAGAATGGTGCAAATCGCACCTCTAATGCAACAAGGACACAACTCCAAAATCATTCATTTCGCAGGAGAGCTGTTGGACATTTTTTTTTCAGGGCAAATAAAAACAGGAATTGAATTGAAATGGAATTGCTATTATTTGGTTGTTTATGAAACAAAAAATGGCATTGTTGTGTCACAGAAAGGAAAACGAGGAATCTGACAATGGCTGTATCTCAATTTTCAATTTTTCGGAGAGGTGGTTCTTTTGATTAGGGGTTCGAAATCTGATTTTCGCAAAATTACTGATTTTTCCAAAATTAACACAATTCAAAACTTTTTCGGCGTCTTCCTACAACTCAAACATTGAAGATAGAGATTCTTTCCTAAATGAAATATTTTCCTTAAAGACATATCTTGAAATCAGGCGAAATTATGAGTAATTTTCGTGCAATTTCAAACTTTTTTATTTTTTTTCACATTCCTAATAAGGGTCGTTTAAAAATATGGTAAAAGTCCTATTTTTCGCTTATCTCTCCGATTTTTTCAAAATTCCAAAAAGTTAACATTTAAAAATTGCAAAATTGAAAATATAGATTTTTGCCGCAAAAAGTATGTATAAAACCATCATGTACAATTTTTGAAAAAAAAAAGTAAAGTAAATTTTAGTACATAATTATGCAGCCCCACTTATAAACAGTATTAGTTGGAAGGACACGAAATAATCAATCTCATACGTCATATATAATTTTTAAAATTTTGTAAATAATAAATAAATTTTTAAAAACGTAAATTAAAAATGTTTATATTTGTACAAAGTATCTATATTATGTTTATATGTATTATAAATAATGCTTTTTGAAGTAAAAAACATACTCAAAAGACGATCTTCAAACCCCCATTCCCCCTATATGATGTGAACAATTAGTGGAATCAGTGAGGTACTTACTTTTGGAGAGTGGCTCCTCCGTTCGCTTCTATAGCCCGGTAATATTAGACAGGGATAAAGAGTTGCTGCATTCGATTTCAAATAAAATAAACAATTTACTGTCGGCCCGGTGGCCGAGATCGCTAAGGCAGTAGTGTCGTAGTCATCTCTGACCGAAGGGTTGCGGGTTCGAGTCCCGCCTCGGGCATGGTTGTATTTGTGTTCGTCCTTTCACCCCTAATCATCCTCATATCGTTTCATCTTCGTAGTTACCATGCCGTTAACACCAATAGTGGTCGCTAATTACCTAGATGTTGATGCGACCTTAAATAACCAATTAAGAAAAATTACTCCTCACAATAGAAAATACATTTTATAGAAAAGAATAAAGGAAAACGGCTGATGCGCAGTTTAACGAAATTAATTAGTAATAGAGTTCAAAGTCTTTTTTCATATTTTATTTTCGCATACAAAATGCTATCATAACCTGAATTTCGACATTAGAAGTTTTCATAGATTTTACTTTTTAAACTAATTTTTTCCTTTGTTTTTCTTCATGGTGTGTATTCTGCGTCTGTTAATTGTGTCTCCTTTCTACACTCTCTTATTATCATATAATTATCCTCCTCCTCCCTTTCCAACATCCATGCCATATTGTTCACGCTCTTCTTTCTTCCCTCTCCCTACTTTACATCGCCTTCGTTTTCTTTCTTCACATCACCCCCCTTGTTTCTCCGGTCTTACTTTTTTTTCTTCCTTCTCTTTTTTTCTCTTCCTAACCGCTTCTTTTTCTTTTTTTCTTCTTCTTCAGATTTCTCCTGAGTTTTTATTGCACGATTGGTAAAAAATTGGCAAAGTGATAATCCGAACATCAACACATATAAAGCAGCAGCAAACCAGCAGTTAAGGGCGCTCTGGAAGCAAAAATACAGATTTTACATTCATCTTACTCTGTTGATATCTTTACATGTCAATGATTGTGTCGACTAGATTTGAAACATTGAATGTACCTAATGTGCGACTACATACGCATTCTCTAACGTGAGCCATTCTGTAGCACAAGGTACTTCCTTTTATACGTACGTATGGTTACATGCGTACATAGCTTACATGCTTACATGCGGGGTGAATGTGGACAGCAGTGCAGAAAATATCTTATCTGTCATTGACATGATGTTGAAGAATGTGATTTTGATGACATCTGGTGTATTAAATTCGTACGAGTTTGTAGTTCCCGACAGTTTTGGGCATCTTTGGAATCATTTCAGTGGTTGGCAATATTGTTGACGTTGATCAGGTGTTGTTTCTATTGTAGTGTTTGCGACAAAACTTACTCTGTACAAGACACGTTAGGAAAATAATTTCAAAATAAATAAGGTAAATAGTGGTTATATTTCTAAGATATATGTATGTATTTTTATGATGTATAATAATTTTGAAATAATCTGTCGAGCATTTTCTTTTATGCTGTCATTTAATTTGACGTTGAGGAGAGAATAGGGACAACAAATTGGTTAGAAACTACGAGAGTAATCCTAAAGGTCATCTCCACAAGCACGTTGCCCAAGAGGACCTAGAAAATGCACTGCAAGATATTAGGAGAGGGATGTCAATTCGAGCTGCTGCAGAGAAGTTTCAAATACCTAAATTTGCGATGAAGCGGTACAGAATAAAATATCTTCTGCCCAAACTGTAATGAGAAATATGAAAGGAGGCCAAATTGCCCTTGGTGTATCTTGTGAGAAAAAGATTGTGGATAGTGTTGTAAGTTGTGGCAGATGGGAGTATCCAATGAGTACCTTTTATTTGCAGTGTTTTGGTAAATGCTTGGTTTTGGTGAAACGGAGGGGAAAGTAATGAAGCAGTTCAAGAACAAATTTCCGGGGCCGCATTAGGCTCAGTCTTTCACAAACAGGCACAGGGACATTACTCCTCGCATTTGTCAAAATCTGTCTAAGAGAAAAGCTAAATGAGTTCAATGTCCACAGGACATTGAAAATTATTTTGAAGACTTGAAACAAGTTCCAAAACTACTACGAAACCAACCTGGCAGATGACCCAAGAAGGAAAAAGCTTTTGTTCAAAAGGGAATCCAAATTCCCAGAGAGGGTCAAGAGTCAAACAAAATCAAATATAAGTGTCATGTTTGCTGCAACTGGTGATGGCATACTTTTGCCTACTTACATAGGGTTGTAGTGTACAAATCTAAACATCAGTATTTTTCGGACTCACATGCAAACGGAATATTGCATAAAACTTATTTCTACATTTTATTTTATATGTGCCTTGCAAGAATAAACCCAGGATCCAGGATTAGTTCCTTTGAATCGAAAAATTTCGTTCACCTTAATCCTTTAAGGCGAACCAAAATCTATTCTCTGCAAGGTGAACAGATGAACGTTGTGATACCAATCAATCAACATTTACGCAGTACATTTAAACGTTAGTTTTACACAAAAGACACATAGTATTATTACAATTTAATAGTAATTCTATTACTATATTACTACTTTATTAGCGATCTATTGACTACTGCCGTTCTGAAATCCCTGCTAACCCACTACACGACTAATTTTATTTTACTAGTTGGTAAATCGGAAGTTTATGATGGACCTCTTCTTTTGATCCAGTGAACTGATTATTCGTATTTTTCACGCTAGATATCTAATTTTATCGCCAACCCAATTTTATAACCAACACATTTTGACACTAAGTGGTCCGTGGTCCGGACGAATCCAACGTGCTATGTTCGCCAAGAAGTTTCGGCCTTTCGCTCCGGCGCGCATGCTGTTTTATAAACCTCTGTTATGTTGTGTTATGTTATCTTAATGCCTTATTTTACGTGGCGCGACTCGGGCCATCAGGCCCGCTCTTCTGTCTGACCACGCAAATTTCGTTAGGCTACTTTCACCATCTAGCGCAGAAATATGGTATTGTTGGGCGACGAAATAGGCGACTTCAATTTAGCTCAGAGGCTTCTTTTACACGCAGTAAATCTACTACATGGGACAGCCGCCTTTTAAGAGAATTTATTTTGAAGGGAACACTCACTTATTTTGAAGGGAATGAAATTTCTTTTAAAGGGTGTAGTAAATAGACAAAAAGTAACTCACCTATTGATTCGCATTATCTATTTTTGCGATGTATTGTAGGAATTTTTCATCTCGGTAGACAATACAAACCAATTTAAAAGACTTACTGGGAGAAAAAACACAAAAATTCCACACCAAACAACACGCATTTTACGCCGACACAATGAGAAAAATGTATCATGAAACGTTTCCACGTACAATTAACTTTTGATAATACACAAACTAAGCGAACAACACGAGAAGTGCACAGAAAAATTACTCAAAGTAGCGAATAACACGAGAAGTGCTATTAAAAATAAATCAAAGTAGTCATATATACGCTTTTTAATTCATTTTTTTCGCCGATTTATAACTTCTCTTAGAATGTTAGGTGGTCATATAAGGGATGTGCGTTCTTTGCATTAAAACTTTTCAATGTTATAAATCGTAAAATCAGAGGCAATATTGTGAAGTGATTTGCACTAAGAGTCCATGATATTATTTGTAAAATCAGTGAAATATTGTAAAGTGATTTGTAATTGTGAAGTGCTAATTTAAATGTTTCTCAAAATAATATAAAATTTCCCAACCAAAAAAGAACCATTTCTAATAAACAAGGGAACCGAATCTTTCGTCTAGTGAACTGATATACGTATAACGGAAAAGATCCCTCAGCCCGATTTGTACTACTTTTCAACTACTACGCAACTTTTCTTGAACGATAACCTTGCATCCTTTTCCCTTAAGCAACAAACAGTTGAAGACAAAAGCGCCCAACGAGTGCTGATGACTACATTCCAAGCATTAAAACATCGTTGGCGAGGAACAAGCTAGTCAGAGCTAGTTGCTTCCATAGTCGAGAACTTCTGTTCAGCTTTATTACCATTAAAGAAAAGGCAGAGGTAGGTCCAGGTCCTTC